>OMKY01211572.1:0-16195 GCA_900302395.1 Bregmaceros cantori | reverse complement strand
ATCTTTATTGTCATTGCACAGAAACAACAAAATTAGGTTTGGAGCATCCCACCGCTGGCACACACTCATAAATACCAAGTGCATAATATAGTTAAATAAATAAATGATAATAATAATAATAATAATAAACAAGGCAATGGCAGAGGCCAGGTACAGTTCAGTTCGGTGCCCAGTTCAGAGACCAATGCTCAATATGGTGCCATCTACACTGCGCAGGGTGACAGGGAGGCAGTGAGCTGGGTGGTACGGGTCACCATACATACTATATTTTTAAAAATCAGCCACTGCACCTTTAAGTCATTGTTTTTGTACTTTTTAATGTATTAATTTGTGTTATTTATCCATTGTTGTTTTGTTGGCGAGTTAGCATTTTGGGCGAGTTGTTTAAAATATGCACAAAAAGAATAATGGATTTTCAACGTGAGTATGCACGACCTTTACCTCATTTTTATTTCCTTGTTTGTTTCTTATTTTTATACCACTAAGAATGGTGACACCTTCATGGAGACCTTCTCCGTCATCTCAAAACTGACTTGAGCAATTCTCGTTTTTTTTTTACGTTGTCCATGTTCTTAGGATTATGAAATGTATTCATCCGTGTGTTTGATCTCAATATGCCCTGGTTTCTTCCTGCTACCAAATTATATTAAAAGGCACTGTTAGCCGCTACCGACCTGCCACGCATGGCATGGTAGCCTGGCGAGCCATAACCAACGCATCGTGCACGCATCGCTAGACGATTGAATTGGGTCTGGGAAAATCCAAGTCGCCGTCAGTGCGAAATCAATCGACCAATCAGCGTGGACGCGGGGAGAGTTTGTACGGGCTGTGCAAGATGTGGGCGGAGTTTGTACAGTGTGGGTGGAGATTGGTCGTCACGCCTCCACGCCGCTTGTCCCACCTAGTGTGCTGTGACTCGATAACACGATTTGATTGACATGTTTGTTTTTTTTACGTTTTTCTATCCTGTTTTTATCAGACCCAATGCAAGTATCTAGCGATGTGCGATGCGTGGACGATGCGTTAGTTCTGGCTCGTCAGGCTAATGGCATGGCACATAGCGTCTTCAGTCACACCATGAGAGGTGTGCTGAACTATTGGCAATATTGGGAGCATTCATTGTGGAATTTATTCCAATCATGTGAAGTCTAATAATCTACGATTATTTCTAGTCCAAAAAAGGAAGAGAATGGACATCTTCTGCATTTATTATGTAGTTACATGCCTCCATTTCGACATTCCTCTGTTCTGACGTTTCTTCTTGCCGACAGCTTAATTTGGAAGTTCCACGGTTACGACATGGTAGATTTGCTGCCCCGACACAGAAGCGTGCCGTTCTGACATGAACCCTAACCTTAACCAGTGGGGAGTAGAATTCGGCGACTTACCGGTGTGCTGATGCGGCAGCAGCGGTGGTCGTTCATTCGGTTGGCTAATCGAAATGCCGGTGCTGACACCCAGTGGAGAGGAACATTGCAGTTCCGATGCATTGCAGTAGATGATCGGAGTGGAGAAACCCCAAAATGGGTGGACATTAAAGCTTCTGTCAAAGTCTTGCCTGCATCGCACTACACATAAACACATCTTGAACGTTTGCGTACCACGAGTGGCACCAATGGGGTTAAATCATGATTTGGATTACAGTGCTTGTTGCAGGACTCCGAACCGGTTCAAGGAACAAAAACAAAAACTGAAAACGAACAGAATTTAATGAAATTTCACGAAGAGTGTAAACGGAAACTAAAAAAGATTTCTCCAGTTCTATTCATATTTTAACATATCCTATGTCTGGGAGACTATTTCCGTCTACTTTCACTGTCAGTCATCAAGCCCCACGCATCTGGGGCTCCATCTTGTGGACAGACAAGGAAGTGAATATAATGCCGGTTTTCACGTTAATACAGTTGCACTGAAGTCCACCAAATATATTCTGTTTAAATTATATCTAAACTTAGCATTGCAAAATATAAGGAACTTTAAGAACGAACAGAATTGTTGCATTCCGAACCGGTTCAGGACCGAGGGAAAACTGTCCGTCGTTCCTGGAAAGCGCTAATCATGCCTAACTCTTTCAGTGACAAATTTTCTTTCACACCACTAAGGTCCACCAAATATCCTGTACAAACAATGTCTAAACATAACCGTTCAAACAAACCTACAGCTCTAGTCAACAAAAAAACATTCTCTTGAAATAACATTTTTAACAGTAGGTATGCTTGCAAAGCATAGCAGATTTCAGTACAACTCATTGGGTGTGTGAATGAGCATGCCCCGCAACAAGCAGACATAACTCTTCCCACAAGAAAGGCTAAGGATCGGAGCAGTTTTAAGAACATAAAAAAGAAAAACCCAAAATGAAACCAGAAAACATGTAACTTGAACACAGAGGCTATAGTATGTTCCATTCTATAAGGCAAAGTGTCAATAAATGGGCTATTTCCAAACTTTGTTCATATATAAGGCTTTACGGTGCATTTCATGCACAGTGACCAATCAAGACGTTTGACACTTTAATTGAAACCAGGTTATGTAGTGATGGAGGTCGCCTACACAGTGAATGTTGCAGTGTTAAATCAACACTTAAAGAGTTAAATTTAACATGGTGTCTGAGTGTATTTAGTCCTTATCAGATTTGGTGTTGAATTAACTCTTTCCATAGAGTTCAATTTCTAGAGTAAAATTACCTCGAAATTGAGTAAAAAAAATCAACACTGGCTAACAGTGTACAGCACTGCCAGCATGTCCGTGAAGGAACGGGCGTCTGCATCCGAGCAGACGAAGGCCGCGAGGGCCTGCGACACGGCGAATCGGCAACACTACTGCAACCCAAACCCCTGGGGTCTGAGCCAAACCTCGGTCCGCGCCAAGTGGTCAGGTGCCGTATGAGTCACGATGCAATGAAAATGGCAGTCTTTAAAGTTTGAGAGAGGATGAGGTGTGTGGGGCTTTGGGCGGGGCTTTGTAGAGTCTAATTGACTTGTAACACTAACACTAGTAAATATTCAACTCTCTCTGTTGTAATAACTCTGAAAGTGTCAATGAACTTTGACACTGCATATTTCACACTGCAAAATTTACTGTGTACCCTCCGTGTATGAGGCGGGTGAGGAGGCAGCCTGCACGGGCACGACAAATTCGAGGAAGCCGAGCCTCTTGCTGTTTTGGATTTGAATAGGCGGCCGTATTGCCGTCTCGGAACCGGATTGGCTGTTCTGATGGTAACGTGCACGAAACTGAAAAGTCATTTCTTACTTTTTTCCCATAGAAAGAAAGGGGGAGAGAGAGAGAGGAAACAAGAGAGACTGCCCACATGTATGTGCATGTAAAAAAAAAAAAATCAAAAAGTGAGTCATCAAGTAACTTAAAAGATGGATTTTGTAGGCTTACATTGCCCCCAACTGGTGCAGTAAATTAACTACAAGTCTCTGCTTGTATTTTAGAGAGAACCGTGAGTGAAGGACAAACGTTGGTAAAATTTGTTGTACATTTATGTTTTAGAATACTGTGCCTATGTCTGCTCTTCTCAGTAAAAATCAATTAAAACTATTCAAATCACATTGAAGTCAGCAAATAACAGAAAAACAGCAGTAAAAATCAGAATGGAGCCATGTATAAAGCGCACTACATTTTAAGGCATATTCAAACCACATTTTGAATTTGTCACCGGTTGGTTCCTGGATGTAGCGCAGGTTGATTTGCCGAGGTGGTATTCAAACGCAGTGTAACACCCAAGATAAATTTGTAATCAGCTCCACGTGTATGCCGCCCGCTGATTGGATGAATATTAGCCATTCAGGAAGCGGGACAAGGGCATAATCAGGGCAGTCTTTCGGCAGAACATTTCTGTGTGCGCGCGTGCGTGCAGTGTGTTCGCCCGGACTGCAGTTAAAATATCGGAAAAGAAGAGCAAGCGAAAGTACCATAATAAAGTATTGATTATGATCATAATAATTGAATAATGACAGAGAGAGGGAAGTGGAGAGGGGAAAGAGAAAGAGTTGGCGCGTCAGATGCCGTTGACGCTCTCACGGCATGGGCTCGTGCGTGCGTGCACACACAATCACACTTGATTGTTGAGTTAATATGTTCACGAAGGAAGGTAGCGTTAGCACATCCGCTGGGGCTGCCAATGTATCCAAAAAGTCACAATGTATCCTGCTGTTCGTCTGTGCGAAAGGGGTCTAGTGCGGCCGGTTTCAGACCACGCTCGCTCGACAAACTCAGTCAGAGCGCGTTTTACGCGGGTTCAGTCGCGGGTTGAGAACACCTCATCCCGGATGATGTAGCGCATGCTCTGACCCGCTTGGTGCATTCATATCAACCGGGACAACTCGAAAAACGAGTTCAATCTCCGTTAAAACGAGTCGGACCCGGGATAAACATGTTGGTTTGAATACACCCTTAAGGCGCACTGTCGTTTTTCCAAGAACATTAAAGGCTTTGAAGTGTGCCAAAGGGTGTGGAAAATATGGTACTCAAATACACCATCAAGCATAGTAATGAATTTAATTGGATATCTGGCCAATTGCAGGGAATCTGTTTTTTCCGCCAATTGGAGTCTTCCCCATAACACCAAATGTATCTTTTGGATAAACTTCAACAATGTTTTAAAAAATTTGAAAAAATGTGTTTATAAAATTTTGTTTTTGATGTTTTTTGGGCAATAAGCAAAAAAGCTTCTCTACAAGCCCGGCATGGCAAGTGTATATAGACAGGAGGCCAACGTTGGTGTCGGTCGTTTCCCTTTACGCGTAATGCCGAGTGCTGAGGAGGTACTAGTCAATTTTGTCTCTCGAATGAATAAAGAATAAACTTTGTCTTCGTTTCTAGACATGCTTTGTGTATGCAGTGCTTGAACAGACATGTGTGTGTGTATGTGTGACAGCTGTGTAAATGGGTCACAAGCCTGCTGCATTCTGAAGCCTGCAGTGATGTGAAGTGTGAATCCAAAAAAAGATCCAATGAGTGGATCGATTTTGGGGATTCAAGCTTTATCGGAACAGAGTTAATTCGGAACGGCGAGTGCCCCCCCGTGTAATTGACCAGGGTCTGCTGTCTTCTACTACTTTTCATAGACTAGAACAAGGCTCAACTCTTTGACTCTTCTGTCCGTTTTGAGCAGGGCTCCGAACCGGTTCAATGAACGAAAACGGAAAACAAACTGAATTTTGCAGAATTTTACGATGAACGGAAAAACGAAAAAAATATTTATTCAACTGTTCCAGAACAGAAACAAAACATTATGAAATCCACAAGACCGGTTAAAACCTTTTTTCTTCATTCTCTATATATTTTCACTAATCCTATGACTGGAGACTATTTCCGGTTGTGCATCCGTCCAACTTTTACAATCAGTCGTTGCAATGTTAAAACAGTCGTTTGAAAGTCCACCAAATATTTTTGTATGAACAATAAATACATTTAACACTGCACAATATGAGGAGCTTTAAGAATGAACAACATTTTTACATTCCAAACCGGTTCAGGACCATTATTTTTTTATTATTAGTTAAACATAGGCCTGCCTGAACCGTTCAGAACGGAACATTTTAAAAATAATTTTGTTCTCAAGCCCTGGTTTTGAGACATGTGGAATGCGTGTAGAGCCTGCGTCTGGCGCGGCACGCCCTCCGAACGTTTCTTGTTTGTGATGAGCGGATTAATTTTACAAATATAAAAAAAGAGAATTGAAATGAGCAGCTTAGTGAGTGCAGCAAACAAGGAGCCCTCCAATCCTCTTGTTCGGAGAGAAGATGAAGTGGAAAGATAATACGCAACAAACATGTTCTTGTCTTTGAATGATGGATTATTTTAGCATGCGCTCAATATTTAAAGGTGCAGTTGCTGATATTATTCTGCAAATAACAGATAGAGACTTCATTCCAGCCCCAAAAAGGGGAAATTACAGTGTGGTAGTTTGCCAGGAGAAAGAACAGCGCAATATAGACGAGTTTGGTGTTAAGTTCCAGTTAAACTTTTATGAATTAAACAAAATACTATAAACAAAAAGATTGAATAAATGTGTGAATTAACTGACTGAAAGAAAGACAGAAAGAGTTATACAGAACACTACACAGAAGTGGTTACATTGGATTTGCTACAGTTGAATTGACACAATTAGTTAACTGCATTTTAAACTCATTTCTAAAGTGCCTTTTCTAAAAAGTTAAACCTTTAATTGCTTTTAACATTATTCATTATTACTATTACTGGGTGTACGCCAAGACCATTGGACCTATTTAAGTTGGAGTTTGACAAAGCCAAATACATATTTTTTCATTATTATTGTTATTGTTGTTTTTTATGGTTATATTATTATGATAATTGTGTGTTATATTATGCATGACTGTATAATTCTGAAAGAATCATATTTGCATTATCTCGTGCCCATTATGGCATATGCACCACTTACTCCACCGCCACGGTGTGACTGGTTTTAAATTCACCGCATCTTCACAACCTCCTTGGATTAAAAGGGGCCGTCTAGACTTAATCTTTGACCTTGCCCAAGCTCAAAACTAATGATAATAATATCCTAGATCCTAAACCTTAAGCTTTTATTCAAATGAATTGGGCTCGGCGGGGGATGGTTGGGTTGACGTAAAAATGGCCGGTCTAATGTGCTTTGTGGCGGAGGGAGAGGACAGGAAAGGTATTAGGAATGAGATTGTGAAGTCATATCGGTCATTGCCAGCCGCTTCCAAGCATGCTACTCCCATTAGCATGCTTGTGCTGCTGACGATTCGTGTAGACGAGTTTGCCGTTTGGTTCCAGTTAAATTTCTATGCTGATCATGAAAATATCAATCTCCTCTTCTCCAGTCCTCCGTTAAAGGAGTTTTGTTAAAGAATCAAAACAAATTAACACTGATAACAACTGATCAAAAACCAGATATGGGCAGAGTAGCCATAAAATATCGTAAAGTATCGTTACCTCAGCAAAAATATTACTCAAGTAAAAGGAAAACGTAGTCATCCAAATAGTTAGTACTCCACAATAAAGCTACTTAAGTACCGAGAAGCTTTCAGATATGGCACCCGAGAGGGAGAGAGACAGACTGAGAGCGCCCAAGACCAAGAGAGAGCGAGAGAGAAACTAAGCGCCCGAGAGAGAGAGAAAGACCAAGATGGAGAGAAGGAGAGAGAGAGAGAGAGAGAGAGAGAGAGAGAAAGATATGACGCTAACTTTTGTGCCAACAGTTCCCAACAGGTGTCGCTAGAGTTAATGTAACAAGTAGGGAATTTCTGACATCTCAGTAAAAAGTATTTTTTCACCTCAAATTTACTCAAGTAAAAGCAGAAATTAATTTGTGATATATGTACTCCAAAAGTAAAAAAGTACACACAAAAAATTGTAACGGAGTAAATGTGATACGTTACTGCCCTTCTCTGTCAAAAACTGTAGGTATTTTTTCAACTAGGTCGAGATTGATTGAAAATCTCGATCTCCTCTTTCTACTTTCTTATCTCTTTCGTTAAAAGAGTTCTGTTACCAATCGTTGCTGCTGATGTTTCGTATATAGACGAGTTTGGCCTTAAGTTCCCGTTAAATTTCTGTGTTGAACATGACGGAGCAATTTTTTTTCCGCCGTGTCTTCCAACTATTTTTCAACATGACTATTCAATGGCAGCACACACCAACCGTGTTATTTAAAAAGGATAGTGGTGACTTGTGCTGTGCTATTACTGACCCAAATGGTCCAGTGCCGATCTGTTCCTCACAAGCACATGATTAAAAAAATCGTCCCCACCAGTTCCATTTACTCATTTTTGTTGGAGTATTATTTTATTATTTTTATTAATTAATTATTATATGATTTGCGTGATGTAAAGTTCGAATATTTAAAACAATTGGCTTATTTTGTTAAATAAGACCTAGCCCCTAATACCTAACCAAACCCCTAACCCTAACATCCTATCACATACACCTAACCCTAACCTTAACCTAACCCTAAAACCAGATTGTTTTCGGGGTTCGAACTTTACATCATGGCAAATGATATAATACGCTAAAATGATCCAACCCACACCAGCCAATGAATTGCGGCAGATGATCTGAGTGGTTATTTCGGAATTATGGGAACCCCCGTTAAGAATGCGGGGTGAAGGCTCCAACAAATGCAGGCATTTGTCTGGTGATGCCAGGCTACCAATTGCCATATGTTGGAATTGTGCATAAACGTCAATAGTTCATCGTCTAAATTAGTCCCACTTGTTAAAAAACATGACCATTCCTTTAGCACCCTGTCTTTGTCCTACATTAAACTCAATCAACCTAAGTGCTTGTTATGACAGTGCCCGGGCAGCCGGGACCTGCCAAGTCGCCCAACGCTAAATGGGCTGTTCATTAGCAGAGACAGGGGGTTAATGGCCTGCGTGTTTTACTCGGTGCAAAACATAAGTTGAAAAGGATAGATCAACATGAAAAAAAAGAATGGTACAATTTAAAAGATTTTTCAATGCAACTATTGAGTTCCAGCGGGTTGCAAAAGAGTTATGCAGCAGTGTGAATTAAACGGGGGGTTCCCACCCATCCGAAATAACTCAATTCTGATAATCCGCCGCAATTCATCGGCTAATGCTCGATCGGATAATTTTGCAGTATTATTTGCTGTGATGTAAAGTTTGGAATCCCAAAAAAGATCTGCTTATTTTGTTAGGTTAGGGTTAGATGAAGGTTAGGTTACAGGTATGTGGTAGGAAGTTAGGGTTAGGGGTCAGGTTAGGAATTAGGGGCTACGGTTTTGAAGGGACCCTAACAAAATAAGCAGATTGCTTTTTTGGATTTGCACTTTACATCACAGCAATTTGGAATTGAGAGTGTTCGACATGGAGGTGTGTAAGCGAATTAAACCGTTGCAGCTAGAGTCAGGTCGTCTCTCGCAGTAGCAGAGGATTCAACTGTCGTCTCAACTTTATGACCAATCATCGCTAAGTTAATAGCTGCAATCCCACACGGGGTCAACGTATACTGACTAAAGGCTATGGCAGTTAAACACTGCCCCCATTGGCTGTACTCGGTAACAACATCAAACTATTCTCAGGTCGGCCATCGCAATGGCGTGAATCTTGCTCAGAATGATAATCAATTTTATTTCCATTGTCAATGATACAAGCTCAAAGACTAGGAATCTTTCTTGGTACAGGTGCAAGGGGGTCAAAGGACACAGAGAGAAACAGAAGTCAAGGCATGTTACATTAATCTAGTGCAGTTAGCAGGTATTCGTCAGGTCAGAAAGTGTCCTGGGTGGGCGGGGTCAGTAGCGATCCGACACCCACATGTCAGAGTTTTGGATGAGTATAGAGGAAAGGCGGGCAACCTATGTTCCCTATGTTCCGAAATCGGTATTAAGTCGCTGTTCTCTGAAAAAGTATGGGTTGTTTAGGGGTTAGGGTTACAGTAGGGTTTAGGGAAGGAGTTAAGGTTTCGGAACATAGGGATTCGGAACATAGGGGCTAAACCCAGGGGAAAAAGACAGGGAAAACCGTTGGACACAGACAATGGGGATAGGCAACAATCCAACATCTTTTCCAACATGTAAATGAGGGGAACCATTCAGATATATCTATCTAGCGCCTCTAAGGTGACCGATTACCGGGTATACAAGTATCCAAATAAGAGATTTGAAGGGGAATGGTTGCTCTCGTGCGTCCGTAACACGTAAATAGCTTCTGCTTATGATGCGAGAATGGTAGGAACTAAGAATATGCTGCAACACCACTTCCCAGTGGAGACAGGAGGCGTTGCATATCCAACACATGGTTTCTGTTTATTTTAGCTTTTTCTTGTCATGTATTTAAACCTGTTTCAAACCTGTTTCTTTACGTCAGCTCTTCTAGGGCAGAGGTACCCGACCAATATACATAGTGCAGAAAGTGGGGTTGTCTTGTGCAGGGCTTGAAAACGAATTCATTTTTAAAATGTTCCATTCCGAACGTTTCAGGCAGGCCTATCTTTAACGTTTTCGTTCTCGTAACCGTTCCGCCACCAAAATATTGGTTCTGAAGCGGTTTGGAACATTTTGTTCGTTCTCAAAGATCCTTATATTGTGCAATGTTAAGTTTAGATATAGTTCATACAAAATATATTCGCTTCCTCCTCTGTCCACAAGATGGAACCCCAGATGCATGGGGCTTGATGACTGACAGTGAAAGTTATATTTTAACATAGGATATGTTAAAATATATAGAGAACGAAATGAAAGAAAAAAGCAATTTAACCGGTTTTGTGGATCTCATAATGTTCCGCTTCTGTCCCGGAACATTTGAATAATTATTTTTTTTTCCGTTTCCGTTTCTGCTCCTCGTAAAATTCAGTAAAATTCTGCTCATCTTTGGTTTACGTTTTCGTTCCTTGAACTGGTCGGAGCCCTGGTCTTGTGTGCGCTGTGGTCTGAAACTAACACCGTATGAAACAATACCTGTGCTCATATGCGCTTACACCCGCAATGATGGTGGCAAATTTATTGCAAGCACCCATAAAGCTCACAAGCATGATGCACAAATTTCTGTTTTGGCTTCAGGAAATTCATGCAAGCAAGTTAGGGGAATCAATATGTACATTTCTTGTGAGCCTGCTGAATCGCATGCTTTGTACTAGAATATCCTACGCCAGCGATATTCAACTACTTTGCTCAGAGGGCCGCATTGTCAGAAGCCAAATGGGCCAGGGGCAGGAGCAGATGCCGGACTGTCGAACCCTCAACAACAACTTTCTAGTGGTTCTGGTGATGTAAATAACAGCATCTCAGATAGATGAAACATGTTTGACCAAAAAGAAACAAAAAAAAACGTATAGTCCACCAAATATATTTTATATAAACCACATCTAAACGTAACATGGCACGAAATAAGGAAATTTTAGAACGAATAAAATGTTTGCGCTCCGAACCGGTTCAGGACCGATATTTTGGTGGTGGAACGGTTCCAAGAACGAAAACTTTAAAGAAAGGCCTGCCTGAACCGTTTGGAACGGAACATTTAAAAAAGAATAATTTAGTTTTCAAGCCCTGGTATACGTGTTGTGGCACAAGTCGTCCGCGAGCGGCACAAGTCGGATGACGTCGTTCACGCACCGCACGCCATGCGCACCTGCTGCTCATCTCCTCGTCTCGACGCGCATCCGGTTGGACTCAGGATTCCTTTGGGGGCCAGAAAAAATTGATTGGCGGGCTGGCTTTGTACCGTGGGCCCGCCAGTTGAATAGCTCTGTCCTACGCTTTTCCTATGCTTTGCGACAATCCATGTGCTGGACTCATATTGAACTCCCCAACCCCAAGTATAACTATGATCCTATGTTGCTTCGTAGAAATGGTTCTCGTGACAACAGTCGTTTGGTTGAATGGCATGCATGCAGGAGTGTGTGTGTGTGTGTCTGCGCACGTGTTTTCGCTCCGTGCCTGAAAAACAATGCCGCTTTTTTTTTTTTTTCACATCTCCCCCATGCCTTAATGAGCTTGTGCTGCGAATGCAAATGAATATAGATTCATCCACAATGACTGCACGCTGCTTCCCCGTTGCTCCACAAAAGAGCTAAACAGGGGCCGAAAAGACAACAACAACAACACGATCTCCAAACAATTCCCGCGGCCACCAAAAAGCAGGACAAACGGGGCCGGGTTGGAGGTGCTATTTGATGCGTCCCACGCTGCGGGCCCCCACGGGGAGGAGAGTGGGGGGTCTCTCTCTCTCTTGGTCTCACTCTCTCTGTCCCTCTGTCTCTCTCTCTCTCGCTCTCTCTCTCTCTTGGTCTCACTCTCTTTCTCTCTGTCCCTCTGTCTCTCTCGTTCTCTTGGTCTCACGCTCTCTCTTTCTCTCTCTCTTGGTCTCGCTCTCTCTTTCTCTCTCTCTCTCTTGGTCTCTCTCTCGCTCTCTCTTGGTCTCGCTTTCTCTCTCTCTTGGTCTCGCTCTCTCTTTCTCTCTCACTCTCTTGGTCTCGCTCTCTCTCTCTCTCTTGGTCTCGGTCTCTCTCTCTCTTGGTCTCGCTCTCTTTCTTTCTGTCTCGCTTTCTCTCTCTTGGTCTCGCTCTCTCTCGGTCTCGCTCTCTCTCGGTCTCGCTCTCTCTCTCTCTTGGTCTCGCTCTCTCTCTCTCTTTGTCTCGGTCTTTCTCTCTCTCTCCCCCTCTTTCTCCCTCCGTCTCTCTCTCTCTCTCTGTGGGGTGGAGGGGGCTTCATCATGCCAGAGGGGCTTTTGTAACAGGGGCAGCTAACGGGGATTTTTGGCGAGGGTAAGTGGGGTTGGTTCGGGAGGGGACAATATACACACACTTCATTAGATCCTGTCAAAGAACCAAATGAAATGTGTGCGGGGCATTGTTTCTGTGCATGTCACCCTGTTTGCAACTTCCCGGTCTGCGATGTCGCTACACGCTCGCCGCTAATGAGTTTTGTCAAAGATGATTACGGCTTTTGGCTGCACCGGGGCCGGTGAGCCCATGAAAAGATGGCTTTGTGCAGTTCCGGGTCCGGAATGCGGCAGTGGCACTGCGACCCCCTACCCTACCCATAAACTTTGGGTGCCCTCCAGGTGACCCTGCCGCCAGATTCTATGTGGAACGAGAACCCCTAGTGTACCAAATTGATGTGGGTATACACCTAAAAAATATATATTTCATATTGCGAAGGTAAATTTAAGAGTCTGATAAGTGCCAAGATTCTATGTTCAACTCCTGGCTAGCTCGCCAACTGATGGATTAAAGTCCATCTTTCTATGAGGATAATGCTATCTGAGCTCAGATGGCAATAATGAAGGTTATCCACTGTTATAGGAATTATAAAGAGACCTCTAGCATGTAATAAGGATTGTATGAGTATCGCTGTGGCTGGCATGCAAATAACCTCTGGCACTCAGATTACAAGTGGCTCACCAAGTATGTATCGGATCTCAGCGTAGGAGTAGAACCAGACAAGACCATATGGTAGCAGTAGAACCAGAACCAGAGTTGTGACCCAGGCAGAGGCAGTGGACCCAGCAGTAACCAGCAATTTCATCAGAGCTAATGCTCTTAGACCCAAGTTTAAACCTCACAGCCCTGAGCCGAGTGTGGCCCAGGGTTTGTAGGAACAGGCTCAATGCAATGAAACACGGGAGCCAGTTTCGGCGTTTCGGAGTTTCGGCGTGCCGTCTGAAAATCATTCTCTCCTTTAATTCAGTTCTGTTCAGACATTTGTACATCTCGGTGTTCAACAGATCACCCCACTTTATTTCAGCCTATCACAGCAATGTCAAACAAAGAAGTCGTGTTTTGCCCAACCTGTGAGCATAACTTGACACAACCGCATGCGCTGTTCTGGTCCTAACAGTCACATGTCACATTATCAGTGGCATGGCATTCACAGGTGGAGTTGATTTCATTACCTGCTTTGGGGCTGCGCCGTAAAGCAGGTTATGCTTTTGGTAGCATTGGTTTGTTGGTTTGTCTGTCCCCAAGATAACTGAAAAAGTTGTGCAGGGATCTGGATGAAATTTTGTAGCCTATAAGTAACAGAATCAGACTTAATCACAAACTTACCGATTGATCACTTGGTGCTTATCGTAGCCACGTGACCAGACTTCCGGGTCGCATAGGGCTGCTGGTAAATATAGTTGCCATGCCATGTTCGCCAGTGAGAATACAGTCTATGGGTCAATCGCAATCTCTGAGTGCTTCTAGTTCTAAATGGAAATTGCAGGAGGGTTCAGTTTTCAAAATAGACAAAAAACGTGCAAATGGATAGTGGATATTGGATAGTGGATATTTTTGCAGCTGTTGCAGATGAAACTAGAAGCATTCGGAAAGTGTAACCTGTGCCAAAATCACAGTTTGTAAGCTCATAACAGTTGTCAAACTATGACGTTACTTATAGGCTACAGAAATGCACCAAAATGTAATTGGTTCTTCCGTTTGTCATTTCTAACAACCATACAAAATGTCATCCAGATCCCTGCGTAACTTTTTCAGTTATCCTGCTGACAGACAGACAAACCGACAAAAACATAATCTCCTTGGCAGAGGTAATGCACCATAAATGCACCAAAATGTAATCACTTGTTCCGTTTCTCAGTTCCACCAACTGTACAAAATGTTTTTGTAGCATCATTAACCTTGATTTTCCACATCTCAGTACTCAGTCTTGATACTCTCAGTAATACTGAGTAGCCGATTTTAGCACTTCCTGTCTTACAAGAGGTTTAAAGCTGCATTTCATATCAAGTAATGTATTCTAAATGCGCATTAGTCCACAAAATGACCAACTTAAGACGTAAGTCTTAGGTCTTAGAGAGCAGTGAGGGCCAACACACCATATGCCACTGACATATGCCCAAGGAAACTGAATGGGGCAGATTGACACAGATTAATATTATCAAATGATGTTCCCACTTGTTTCTTTCTCGTTTAAAGGTTAACACATTTAGAGTCTTAAGCACCAGTTAATCCCTTCAGTGACAAGCATTTTCACTCTAAGAAATTGACGGAATGTTTACAAATATAAAGGCCAAATATTCTGTACAAATTATATAAAAATCCTATACATTCTTCTCCTCTGCAATATCAGCTTTGGTTAATAAAATGTTTTGTTCTCCTTTTTGATGTTGTTTTACTGGCAGTATTACTGAATGGCTAATCAAGGATCGTATATCTGAAATACTTATATTCCCTGAAACGCGGTGAGTAGAGGAAGGCTCCGAACTTGTGGACCCCATAGATAAACTGTGGATCGGGCAGATGACACTTACAAAAATCACATTTTAGTTAAATTTGGGCGGATTGTGGTTGAAGCACTAAAAAAACATAAAGTTCCATAATATTCTGCCAATTGCGGGGGGGCGGGGTTCAGTTTTCAAAATCGACAAAAAAACGTGTAAATGGACGGTGGATAGATATTTTTGCAAAATTTTATCCAGATCCATGCTTTACTTTTTCAGTTATCCTGATGACAGACAGATAAACAGACAAAAACATTACCTCCTTGGCAGAGGTAATGATGTAAATGCAACAAAATGTAATCACTTGTTCTGTCTGTCATTTCCAACAACCGTACAAAATTTAATCCAGATCCATGCATTACCTTTTCAGTAATCCTGGGGACATACAAAGCAACCAACTCAAACAACCAACTAAACCGAAAACATAACCTGCTCGGCAGGGCTTGAAAACAAAATTCATTTTAAAAAGTTCTGTTTCCAACGGTTCAGGCTGACCTATGTTTAACGTTTTCGTTCTCGGAACCATTCGCCACCAAAATATCAGTCCTGAACCGGTTGGGAACGCAAACATTTCGTTTGTTCTTAAAGTTCCTTATATTGTGCAATGTTAAGATTTAGATTATAGATTTAGATGTAGTGGACTTTCAAACTCCAGTGCAACTGTATTAATGTGAAACCGGGTTTCACTCATAACATTCCGTAAAATTATGTCCGTTTTCAGTCTTCGTTTTTGTTCCTTGAACCGGTTCGGAGGTAAAAATGTCATCCACACATCTTTATCACACGGGGTAACCGGGACCTAGGTGCTCGCATGGTGCGGCATGGTGCAAACTCCAGGGCAATTGAGATTTCCAAGCTGTCACACGCCACACTGGGCGACATCCCCGGCTGGATTTGGCCCACCAGCCGAGCGTCTGGCATATCTACTAATCTTTTCATCACGCCCCGTTTGTCGGACCGTCTTACTGCAGCCGCTGGCATCGACAGGAGACGACTGCGAATGGTACTTAGAGAGAGTGGAGCTGGTTGCTTGCTGGGGGCGGGGGGAGGAGGGGATTTACCGGGTGGATGGGCGTGGGGGACATGTTTGTGTGTGTGTGTGTGTGTGAGACAAAGAATATGTAGGAATGAAAGTAGGGGGGAAAAACAAACTCATTATTCACAAATCTCTCCGTGCAGGACTCATGGGACATGCGACCTAAAAATAAAAGTCCCAGATGTTTTATTTTCAATTGTTCCCCCTTTTTCCTTTTTTGCATTTTGCATAATTTTCGCGTCTGTGTGTTTGCTGTTGCACTGCTGTGCAGATAAAGTTTTATAGCATCTGCAACATTTTTCTAGAAACCTGGGAACCTAAGCCGTTAAACAGAAGATAATTGATACTTTTCAGCCTCCAAAAGCCCTTGTAGGCAGCGGTATTGTAGCATTCTGTTTTATATGTATGATTGAGGTTGGAGGTTGACACTTCCAAGATGGCTAAATTATGACTGTCCAGATTTGTATTAATTAAA
>OMKY01211560.1:0-11836 GCA_900302395.1 Bregmaceros cantori | reverse complement strand
GCCAGTAGGGGGCGCTGATGTACCGAGTACAGTCCGAGTTAAGAAGTGGATTTTATTTAGTCCTGAGATATAAGATAAATTAGGCTAGTTGTTTATTTATTCGAGCAATGACATTGACAAACTAACATTGAAAAATTGCATTTTACATACAATTTTATTTGTAGTACTTTGTACTTTATACTTTCAAAAATACTTTTGAGTACATTTTAGAGCATGTACTTTTTACTTTACGCAAGTAGATATTTGGATCAGTACTTTGTAGTCTTACTCAAGTTGTTTTTTTTTACAAATGTATTTAACTCTTACTCAAGTAAGAAATCCCGGTACTTTTGCCATCTCTGCATATTTTTACAAATATAAATCTAAGCCTGTTTGTAACTGATGATGTCACGTCTACCTTATCCTGATTGGCCCCCGTGCTATGACATCATCAGATGTTCCCACCCATTTGCTAGAAGTGAGAGTTGTCCCCTGACAATGACATCGTCTTGAAGAGAGAATCACCATGTGCTTAGAAAATGACTCTGGTGGCCCTAGCCGCTGGCAACCGGTTTTAACTTGTTATAACTGTTTTAAATGTTTTAACCTGTTTCTACTTCTTTTTAACTTGTGCAAGCTCCTTTCCGGAGTATGTATACTCCACCCACGGACATCTGGGGTGAAATGTAGCAACTCTGCTAAGCCCATCTTTTCATATCGCATATCACATGGTGAAATGTTTAATGACTCTGTACTGTCTGTCCTAAAATATAATGCATTCATTCATTCATTCATTCATTCATTCATTCGTCATTTGTTTTCTCATAGACTTCCCATCAACGGGAAGTCAGGGGAAATGTTATTATATCCGAGACAATGCTGTTATGGTGTTCAATGAAAATTGTAATAGTTTCGATATATCTCTCAGGTCTTCTGTAATACAATGAGGAAAAAGCACCCATGTCAGTTGAACTTGTAGAAATCCCTGTGTTGTTGGCCGAGTGGTTATGGACACCGCACCTAACGCGACCCCATTCATGTTAGTGGCGCTGCGTCTACCGCAGCGTCCGCAGGGTCGCGAGTTTGACTACGCTCGTCGACTTGTCTGCAATGTCTACCCCCGATCTCTTCAACCCATTTTCTGACTAATCCTATCCAATAAAGATGGAAAAACGGCGCTGACGTTGGAAAAGAAAACTTAAAAAAAAAAAGAAATCCCTGTGTTTCTCATCTGTTTCTTTCTCTTTCTGGAGAAATAGAATGTATATTCCATTGAGAATGAATAAATTATCTATCTATAATAATTCAGTTTATCCAAATCCATGTACTTTCTCAATGTTGCAAGATGGCAGTTACAACACAACATGTCATGTGTGTGTGTTTGTGAGAGAGAGAGAGCACGAGAGAGCGAGAGAGAGAGAGAGAGAGAGAGAGAGAGGGAGAGAGAGAGAGCATTTTGCAACTGTGAACACATTTCACTATTTCCCATGCTAAAAGGAAAGCTAACAGAAGTAAAAAAGGAGAAGTTGGAAGACACACTCTCCTAAATAGATTACCAGTTACTCCCACACAGTGTAGCTGACAGCTGAGCCGGTAAGACCGCTTTTAGACAAATATTAACTGATTTTTTTAAAAACATTGAATGTTATCTTCAGTGTGGAGGTTGTGTGATGGATTTGTAACTAGGGAACACATGTGTTTTATACATTTAATTCATACATGGATTCAGTGCTGATTGCATGCAAATGATCAAACCAAATGCTTCAGAAGATAACAGTGGCAATATATGAAGCCGCTGTTGCTTCTCCAATTTTCCTCTGCCGTTCATGTATCTTTTTATATTGTTATGATTGTTTTATAGTGGGTGTGTTTACAACTAAGTATACCTTCTGCTAATGAACCAACTAAATGTTTGCCATTGGGGGTGAATAAGGTATCTTTCTAAAAATATGTCTAACTCTTTTGAATGACAGGTGTAAGATTTCTTTTAAAATACCTCAACAGTTTTGGTCGCAGTTGAGGTATTTAAAAAACCTTGTTCCTGTCGTACTTTAGTTATTTGGTTCCACACTATGAACACTATTCATATAACGCATATATCTGTCTATGTACTGTATATCTATCCATCTATCTAGTCTATCAAGCCGTGACGTTCTTCTGAGTGGTGTAACATGCAACTTCGACTACTACTACATACATGAACAAAAACGTTCGTTGAACGAGTAATGATCTGGAATAGAGTTAACATTGTCGGAGTAGCGGTAATTCTGAATGGGAAGGTATTGCTGAGGGTTTTCAACCAATTATGACTCAAGAAGGGAACTTCTTTGAAGGGGGGATTTCTATCGACAGCCGTGTCGGTGGACCAAATTTCCTGTGGACCTTTGAATAGCGGACTGATTATTTTACGAGTCGCTTATTCTTTCTGAAGTCATTTTTTTTGGCGGCAAGCGCCATTGTTCCGTTTTTGTGAAGGGGGTCAAGAGAGCGGGAAAGCAGACCTGCAGCACATATATCGGTGAGGGGAAGCAATCTCACGACAGCTGTGTGCGCTCTGAGACTAAGCCACAGGCACAAGCAGATATGGGCAGAGTAGCCATAAAAATGACTTAAGTAAAAGTATTGTTACCTCAGCAAAATATTATTCAAGTAAAAGTAAAAAAGTAGTCATCCAAATAGTTACTCAAGTAAAAGTACAAAAATTATTCCACTCCAAAGTTACTTAAGTAACAAAAGTACTGAGTAACTTTCAGTAAAAATAAATAAATAATAAATTAGAGCGAGAGTGCCCGAGAGAGAGAGAGAGACCAAGAGGGAGGGAGAGAGAAAGAGAGCGCGCCCGAGAGATAGACCGAGAGAGAGACCAAAAGAAAGAGAGAGAGAGAGAGAGACACTGCCTGAGAGAGAGAGAGAGAGAGAGAGAGAGAGATATATGACACCAATGTATATATGTGCCAACAGTTCCCAACGGGTGTCGCTAAAGAAAGTTAATGTAACGAGTAACAAATTGCTGACATTCAGTAAAAAGTATTTTTTTTCACCTCAAATTTACTTGAGTAAAAGTAGAAAGTAACTTGTGAAAAATGTACTCCTAAAGTAAAAAAGTACACAAAAAATTGTAATGGAGTAAATGTAATGCGTTACTGCCCATCTCTGGGCACAAGCCTGTTTGGGGCTGGATGCTCTTGTCTAAACAACAGTGCCATAGAGTCATTTAGTTGATTATTGAAATGACTAGTCGATAAATCAGTTGGTAATGATTTCATTAGAAAATTACCCAAAGTACGGTATTCACAACATAATTACCAGGGATTAATCTCGTCAGCTTGAAATCAAACCAATTAGTAGCTCTTTTTAACCAAAAAAAGCAATAGAGTAGTAAAAGTAGTGTTTAAATACTCAATTACGGTCCGCGTTAGCCGAGTGGTTATGGACACCGCACCTAACGCGACCCCATTCATCTTAATGGCGCAGTGTCTAACGCAGCGTCTGCAGTGTCGCGAGTTCGACTCCGCTCGTCGACTTGTCTGCAATGTCTACCCCCGATCTCTTCAACCCAGTTTCCGACTAATCCTATCCAATAAAGATGGAAAAACGGCTCAATTACTTCAATTTTTATTTGACCTTTTTGAGAACAGATTTTGGTTTTGTGTGGTGCTGAACCTTATTGCCTAGAAAAACTCAACTAGTGAATCAATGATCGACCAATAAAACAAATCCTGATAGTAAAAAAAAAAAAAAATTTTGACTGAACTTAATGTTCTGCTGCTACGATGCTTGTTACACTCTGGTACCACTGATTCTGGGAGCTCTAATTTTCTTACCATTGACTGCTGTGAGTGAAGAGGCGTACCCCATGGTGTCAATCATGCCTACATAGCATTCAACCTATTTCCACTTGTGAAAGTCAAATCAAAGAACAATTTTGTTTTAATTATTGAAACAAAAAAACAGACCATTCAATGTCCATTATTTGTAAAGAAAATGATCACGTTTTAGATTTTCATTTAAGTGGCCTGAATTTCATTTTTTTGACTTTAGATTTTCATGTTTTATCAAACAGTCTATTCTATCAAACAGTTTAAAGCTCGGTCAAGCAATCGAAGTGATGCATGTTGCCAGTGTTAACGATATCGATTATTCCTTTTAATTCATAGCCGAAATTGTTGTTCAACCACTAACTCTCCATCCGCAACTCCCACTCACTCCCATCATTTAAAAGCCACCTAAAAACCACCTGTTCAAGATAGCACAACTATTAACTGAAATGCTGTTACGGATTTGGCTATGACGACCATGAAGACATAATTAACACTTATTTTTAAAGTTCCATGGAATATTTGTAAAAAACCCAAATGGATAAAAGAATAGTATTCGATCACCCTGTTGGAG
Source organism: Bregmaceros cantori (assembly GCA_900302395.1). NCBI lineage: Eukaryota > Metazoa > Chordata > Actinopteri > Gadiformes > Bregmacerotidae > Bregmaceros > Bregmaceros cantori. The sequence goes on along the minus strand of OMKY01211560.1, from coordinate 7,465 downwards.
TTATCAAAACATCAGGCCGGACGTTCCTGTATATATTTCATTCAGGCATGTTATCAGAAAAGCAGGCCGTGCGGTGTAGAAATGTAATCCTTTATTAGAGCCTCTCAGTGGTGGAAAGTAACGACTTACATTTACTCAAATTACTGTAATTAATTACTTTTTATCAGTAATTTGTAATTTTCTGAGTAGTTTTTGAAATGTGTAATTTTTACTTTTACTCAAGTACATTGTTACCTTAGTACTTTTACTCATTACATTTGAGTCCCCTCACATTACTGATTACAAAACATATTGGTGGATAGTGAAACATTTTAATTTGGGGGGAAAGTTAAAGTCCTGTGCAGCCTGGCAAGCCAGAACCAACACATCGTCCACGCATCGCACATCGTTAGATGGACGATTCTTCACAATTGCTAGTGTACAAATCTAAACCACAAAAAACTGGGTGTAAAATAGCCTAATGTAAAAAAAATCCTTGGAGTGCATTAAAAAAATGCTGAATTTAATTTTGACTCGTCCTTTTTTTGCATTAAATAATTGAAAGTAACTTTTACTCATTTTACTCATTACATTTTAAATGAAGTAATTTTGTACTTTTTCTCAAGAACATTTTGAGATGGGTTATTTTACTTTTACTCAGAGTGCAATTTAAGCAAAGTAAAGCTATTTTTACTCAATTAAAAATTTTCAGTAATCTTTCCACCTCTGGAACCTTTACACTTCATGAATCCCAAAAGGGAAATTATGTGCTTATTCAGCAGTTCCAGTTCCACCATACAGTCAGTGGAATGAATAATGATGGCGTAAGCTAGAAAATAGGTCATGAGTAACAGAATGTCAAAAGATGGGAAGATTAGAAACATGCTATTTCCAATTCCTAAAACATACTCAAACAGTATGGATTAATATAGTAAATAATAATCAATAATACTATTATAAAATGGTCCGCAATCTAATGTTGGATTAGAATTCTCCAAAACGAATAGCAGGACATTCATTTATTAACAGTGTTTGGAATGGATTTTGTGATTTTGTATGCCAATACTCTATCGCTGATGTAGATTAACTCAAGATTCAGCATTATTTTTATTCGTCCCAAGGAAAATTTATACAGGAATGTAACGGCAGCTTAGATAAGGAAATAACCAGTCTTGACACGGGAATATGTCTATACTGGACATTAGCCGGGTATCGGCTAGCTAAGCCAAGCTATGAGCTAAGCAGGAAAACATGGCCGAACACCACACACGAGGAAGCATCACTGATTTATAGCCGATGGGAGGGGACATCCGATGATGTCACACAGCTTGTAGCCAATCAGAACAATGGAGGTGTGACTCTACAAGTCACATTGCCATAACAAGGAACAGCACCGTCCAATTCTTAGACACCCTGAACCCATGCCTTGGTGGAGCCTGACTACAATATTTCTGAATTTAACTGATGTTTCCATCGCATTACAGCGGTATCCCTTTAGCAGTCAGCCCCGACTGCATACCTCATTTTGTTTAATCGGCCCCTGCCGCGGTTGCTTTCATAGCGTCAGATAACAAACTCCAGAGCCCATAAACAGTCTCTGATTGACGTGAGCTGTTTTCATTTGAGATGCTATTTCGTAGTGATATGATCGTAGTGATGGCGGGCTAGGAGCTCCATTGCTTAGAGTTGTGTTAAATGACTATTAACGCACCTTTGGACTAAAGTGGATGTATCCTGCTGACAGATAAACCAATGCGACTGAAAACGTAAAACTGCAGCTCCACCAGGTACCAGTCTCAGTTCTGGAGGCACTAGTACAGCTGTCTTTTAAGTTTATAGTTCTATATTTTGATATTCGATTCGGATGTATCGAGGATGTATTGAGTCTTACGCATTATCGTTGTTTTTTTATGTCATTTTTATTGTTTTTTTTTTTTTTTTGGATACAAGCGCCATTTCTCATTCTTTATTGAGAGAGATCGCGACAGGATTAATTGGAAACCGGGATGAAGAGTTGGGGGGGAGACATTGCAGAAATGCCGGACTGGGGATTCGAACCTGCGGCGCTGCTCGACCTGAGGTCGGGGGACGCGCTCTCTAACCGCTCGGCCACCGCGCGGCCCCCTTTACACCCCTTTCTTCATGTTCTATAGAAAAAGAGATATGTCCATTCAACCACTCAGTATCCTAGATATATACTGAATACATTTAGCCTGGCAAGCCACAAGCAACGAATCGCCCACGCATGACACGCGACTCAACGGTCTGTTGGGTCTGGACCAGCCAGGCAGGCAAATCAGATTGTCCAAATTTGGGCGGACCAATAGGCCTTGTTCAACTCGAGACGTGGGCCTCCATGCCACTTGTCACGCCTACTGCGCTGTGATTTGATAGCTTCATTTGATCGATTCATTTTCGAGCCTGCTTAGTCCAGACCAACGGATTGTTTTAGTCGCGTGCAATGCATGAACGATTCATTTGTTCTGGCTTGTTAGGCTAGTATATATTTGTTTCATTGTTTTGGTCTGTCCTACACTGAAACGTGTTCGATATACGTTGCTCCCAATTACAGTCTACGTTTCCAGCCTCATCACCCAGCCCACAGCAACATAAACAATACAATGATGATAGTAAGTAAGCTCTGGTAGAAAAAACAATTTGTCATAAGCTAGCAAGGCAAAGGTAAAGGTACTTAATTTAGTCACTCATACACACATACATAAATACATGTACAGTGAAATTCATCCTCCACATTTAACCCATCCTTGAGGAGCGATGGGCAGCCACGGTGCAGTGCCCGGGGGCCAACTCCAGTTTCTGAGCTAGTGCCTCGCTAGGAAGAGTAGGCTCTTCCTTGGTAATAGAAAAATATAAAAGTGCACAATCTGCCACACATGGGGATTATGAGACATCAAAAGAATTTGTGTTTAATTATTGTGTGATAAGGGGACTTGTTCAACTGTCCTTTTTATTACTAAAATATGTGTTCATAGAATATCTACTGTGTCCTAACCCTAATAGGGCTGGTGCACAGCTTGGGACGGCAGACATTTTGGTGGTAGTTTAGTGCTCCTCGTAGCACTTAACAAAATGATTCAAATAAATGGAGTCAGACACAAGGATGCTGTAAGAGTTGCCGCAACGCAAGCCAACTCGTGTATCTCAAGACTCAACTGAGCGCGGGACATCTCCCCGCGCTCGACACGCCCCAAGTGGGCCAAACCATTTCCCCACGCAGGGGGGTAATAACGGTGGTAGCCTAACCACACGACCCGCGCGTGTCCTAGTTACACGATCAGGTGTGGCAACCGGAGGAGGAGACGCGTCACCGCCCGGCGACGGCTGAAAAACAGGCGCTCGCGGGTTCAAACCCGACAGCGGTGGCCGGCCCCTACGCGGTGGCAACGCCACCTCAGCAGGACGGTCCAAGTCCAGATGCGCCGGCTTGAGGCGATCAATTGACACGGTTTCGTGTCTGCCCCCAACGTCCAGAACAAAGTGCTTTTGTCCATGCGCAACAACGCGAAACGGCCCATCATATGGTGGACGGAACGGCCCCCTATGGGCGTCATACCTAACAAAACAAACGGAGCAGACTGTAGAACAGCGGGAGTATTAACAGGAGGAATACCGTGCGCAGACGTGGGCAGCGGGGCAAAAGATCTAACATCCGCGCGCAGCTCACTCAAATGCCGCGCGGCTGTCCACGGCTCTGCAGCCGTAGAAATAAACTCCCCGGGCACGCGCAACGGCTGTCCGAAAACGAGCTCAGCGGACGACGCTTGTAAATCTTCTTTCGGAGCGGTACGGATCCCAAGCATCACCCAAGGCAGTTTATCCACCCAATCGCCATCCGTGAGAGACGCGCGCAGCGAGCCTTTAAGTGAACGGTGAAACCGCTCCACCAATCCGTTCGCCTGCGGGTGATAAGCTGTAGTACGATGCAAACGGGTCCCCAAACTATCCGCCACCGCATCCCATAGATCAGACGTGAATTGCGCTCCGCGATCCGACGTAATGTCAAGCGGTACGCCAAAACGGGCAACCCACGAAGAAATAAACGCACGCGCCACGTCCGCAGTAGTAATGGCACACAACGGTATCGCCTCTGGCCATCTCGTGGCCCGGTCCACTACTGTAAGCAGGTGTGTGAAACCGCGCGAATGTGGCAACGGACCCACAAGATCCACGTTTACGTGCTCGAAACGGCGCGCGGGAACGGTGAAATCTTGCAGCGGTGCTCGTGTGTGACGATGTACTTTTGCCCGCTGGCATTTAACGCACACGCGCGTCCAGTCACGCACGTCCTTCTTCAACGCACGCCAAACGAATTTAGCCGCAACCAGCCTAACGGAGGCTTTCTCCCCGGGATGCGAGAGCGCGTGCACAGCGTCAAACACAGGCCTGCGCCACGACACCGGCACCACGGGCCGGGGAACATTAAGCGACGTGTCGCAAAGCAGAGTTTCACTCGACCCCTCTAACGGCAGCTCCACCAGGTTGAGACCCGACGCGGCCGCGCGTAGCTGTTGCACCGACGCATCGCGCGCCTGGTCACGCGCCATGGCTGCGTAATCCAGCCCGAGGGAACACGACAGTGCCACTGCGCGTGATAGGCAGTCAGCCGCACTGTTGTTTTTACCCGCGATGTGTTGCACGTCGGTGGTAAACTCGGAGATGTACGCCAAGTGGCGTTGTTGTCTCGCCGACCACGGCTCGCCACCTTCCTCATAGCGAACGTAAGCGGCTTGTGATCGGTAAACGCGGTAAATTGCGCCCCTCCAACACCCCCGAAAGTGACGCACGGCGAGATAAAGCGCTAACAACTCGCGGTCGAAAGCACTGTACTTACGCTCTGGCGGTCGAAGCTGCCTGCTGAAAAACGCAAGCGGCTGCCACACGCCGTGCACGAGTTGCTCAAATACAGCTCCGACCGCCGAATCCGACGCGTCGGACGTGACCGCCACGGGCGCCGATGGTACCGGGTGAGCCAACATAGTGGCGTCTGCTAGCGCAGATTTGACGTCGGCAAACGCGCGCACACGTTCATGCGTCCACTCCACGAGCTGAGCGGCGGGCTTTTTGAGCGCGGCATGCAACGGTAACATTAACCTCGCAGCATCGGGGACGAAACGGTGGTAAAAGTTCACCATGCCTAGGAACTCGCGCAAGGCTTTTACCGTCGGAGGGCGAGGAAAACGAACTATCGCGTCGACCTTGTCGGGAGAGGCACAGCGCCTTCCGCGGTAACGCGGTGGCCGAGGAAATCGATCGTTTTGCGGCCAAATTGGCATTTTGCGGGATTGACGATCAAACCATGCTCAACAGGCGGGAAAACAGTACCTCAAGGTGCTCCAAGTGTTGATCGTGCGATTCACTGGCCACCAAAATGTCGTCTAAATAAACAAACACAAATGCAAGGTCCCGCACCACAGAATCCATCAACCGCTGGAAAGTTTGGGCCGCATTTTTCAGTCCGAAAGGCATCCTGAGGAACTCGAACAGTCCGAAAGGTGTAATCACCGCGGTCTTCGGCACGTCCTCGGGGCGCACGGGGATCTGATGTATCCCCGCACGAGATCGACCTTAGAAAACAAGCGCTTACCGGCCAGGTGCGCCGTGAAATCCTGAATGTGCGGAACAGGATATCTGTCCGCAGCAGTCACAGTGTTCAAACGGCGATAGTCTCCGCAGGGACGCCAGCCCCCATTCGCCTTGGGTACTATATGGAGCGGAGACGACCAAGAACTGTCCGATCGCCGCACGATCCCCATGCGCTCCATCTCCGCAAACTCCGCCTTCGCCGCTGACAGCTTTGCCGGATCCAGCCGCCGGGCGCGGGCGAAAACCGGAGGCCTGTAGTCGGAAGATGGTGCTCAACACCGTGGCGCACCGTAGCCGCAGAGAAATCGGGGGACGTCAGAGCCGGGAACCGGCCAAGCAGGTGGAGGAATGCGTCCCCACCGCCGTGAGCCCCCGGAGACGGCGTGTCCGCCAGGGCGCATGTGTGCGCCGCGAAACCGTTTGCGTCCAGGAGCCGCCGGTTGGTAAGGTCCACCACCAGGCCGTGCGCGCGAAGAAAATCGGCGCCAATAATGTGGAAGCCGGTGTCGGCCACCACGAAATCCCACTCGTAGTCGCGCCGCTCAAGCACAGGCGCACACGGCGATGTCCAAACACACGCACAGTCTCCCCACTCACGTTCACCAATCGTGGCAACCCGCTGTCCCTTGGGGAATGAGCACGCTCGTGGGGCAGAGCGGGAACCATGCTGGAGTGCGCGCCGGTGTCACACAAAAAATTGTGTCCCGAAACGGAGTCGCGCAGGTACAGCAACGTGTTGTCCACAATCTCGCCGGCGCCCGAGCCTACCGCTGAGCACCGGCCGGTCCGTTTCCCTGAACCGGGAAGGAGCAGGGCTGGCGGCATGACGTGGCGCGCTCACCGTAGCGCTGGTGGTTCTGGCACCACTCTCCCCGCTGCCTCTGTCGGCGTGGCTTGGAGATGGCGTCGGCGCTCCTCTTCTCCGTCGCTGACGGCGAGGCGTGGAGGGGGCGCGCAGAACCGGCCCCCGCTGCCCGGCTCTCGAGGAAAAATTTATCCGCCTCCGTCGCCAGGTCGCAAGTTCTCCGTCCCACAGGTAGCCAGGGACGTTCTGACGTCGGGCGGGAGCTGTCTTAGGAACAGCTGTCTGAGCAGGAACTGCGGTCCGCGGCTGCCCACCAGGTCTAACATGTGGGCCATCATCTCCGATGGACGACGTCCTCCGAGGCCATTTAAGGAGAAAAGGCGATCCGCGCGCTCAGCGTCAGACAAGCCAAAGGCATATAACAGCTCAGCCTTGACCGACGGGTACTTGCCCACCGCGGGCGGCGCCGACAGCACGCCCACCAGCCTGGCGGTGGCGGATGGCGGCAGGGCCGCGACCACATGGTGGTATCTCAGTTCATCGTCCGTAATCTGCCGCAAGGCAAATTGCGACTCCACATGCAGGAACCACGCCGCAGGCTGCGCCTCCCAAAACTCTGGTAGCTTGAGGAGTGAACTTGCGGGCGGATGGTACTGGATGGTCGCCGGCAGGTGTCCCACCTGTGCGTCGCTGCGGGCGCATGGCGTGGGCGGCGGCGTGTCATCATCCCACCTGCCGACAGGTGACTCCTGCCTCCGGCGCGAGCTCCGACGGCTATGTGGCATGTTCAACTCAAAAGAAAACCGTCCAAATGAAACGTTCGGGGTCACCAGTTTAGTGCTCCTCGTAGCACTTAACAAAAGGATTCAAATAAATGGAGTCAGACACAAGGATGCTGTAAGAGTTGCCGCAACGCAAGCCAACTCGTGTATCTCTAGACTCAACTGAGCGCGGGACATCTCCCCGCGCTCGACACGCCCCAAGTGGGCCAAACCATTTCCCCACGCAGGGGGGTAATAACGTATGATAAAGATGTTCGTAAAATCACACTCACCACAATGTAATTCATTTGGTGTA
>OMKY01211547.1:0-20080 GCA_900302395.1 Bregmaceros cantori | reverse complement strand
TGGTTGCAAATTCTTCAGTGGCACCCCAACGGTCAGACAGACTCCCAACGGTCAGAAAGACTACGAGGACAAAGAAAGATGGAGAGAGCTGGTTGCGAATTCTTCAGTGGCGCCCCACGGTCTGACAGACTACGAGGACAGAGAGAGTTGGAAAGGGCTGGTTGTGAAATCTTCAATGGTGCCCCAACGGTCAGACTACGAAGACAGAGAGAGTTGGAGAGAGCTGGTTACGAAGTCTTCAGTGGCGCCCCAACAGTCAGACAGACTACAAGGACAGAGACAGATGGAGAGAGCTGGTTGCGAAGTCTTGAGTGGTGTCCCACAGTCAGACTATATGTAAGTAAACAAGATAATAATAACAAAATACAATTAAAATGTGTAACTCTCCAAACATCGATGACCATTTTGGGCTCTGAAAAAAGTTAAATCGCCCCTAAGATATAACACGTATTTGAAGTTATTTCACATGTGTCTGTTAAATTCATAATTCCATACATACAATACACACTCGCACACAGACACACAGACACGCACACACACGTATGTAGATTAAACCATTGGAGATAAGGAAAGTATAGACAAAGGCGAAAGTATTTGTAATCAAAGCATTTCTTTAATATAGATATCTATTTTTTTAAAAGATGGTACAATAGGGCTTACAAATTTCTTTTGCATTTTTCATGAACTACAACATAAGGAACAAAAGCTTACAGTCAAATGTGCACAAAAATCATGGCTGTTCTGTTCGCCAACCTTACATAAAACATGTAAGATGAATTATGTCCATGTAGGATGGATTCTGACGATTTAGGATAATTTCCGACCATTTAGGATGAATTCTGACCATTTTGGATTCATTCTTTCCAGTCACGATGATTTCTGTCCATTTAGGAATAATTCTGACCAGTTACGATGAATTCTGTCCATTTAGGATTGATTCTGTCCATTTAGGATGGATCCTGTCCATTTAGGATGGATTCTGTCCATTTACAAATAATTCTTTCCATTTAGGTTGGATTTTGCCTGTCCATTTAGAATGTATTCTGTCCATTGAGGATGGAATTTGTCCATTTATGATTTATTCTGCCCATTTAGGAATAATTCTGTCCATTTAGGATGGATTCTGTCCATTTAGGGTGGATTATGTCAATGTAGGATGGATTCTGTTAAATTAGGATGGATTATGTCCATTTAGGATGAATTCTGTCCATTTTTATTTTCCGGAAGACATAGCTGCTGTAGTATCGATATATTACCAATATAAACAGGACACTTAAACAAACAAATTAATCATGTTACATTTGCATTGCAATCAGTAACAACATTGCTATATTTTAAATACATTCTATGTAACATCTGATATTTCTACTCCAAAAAATCCAAAGTGTATTCATTTTGATTTTAATTATTTTGTTCAAACAATGGCATTTCAGAATACAATCGATCTCTGACAATGTGTTTCCAACAAATTGTTAGAGATTTTGAAAGCAAATTTGTTTTTATAACAATATCAATCATGAAAGTAATGTACATTGACCGTGATTATTTCCAACCAATCAAAGATTTCAGCCAGTTGCCACCAACCATCACAGGTCTTTGTGGAATTCATCGGAATTGTGGGCATTTGAATTTAGTGACCAGTCTGTTATACTTCATAGTATACATTTGAAATAAAAGTAAAGAATTTGACCTTTAAAATTTAAAATCAACAAATAATTTCATGCTCTGATTTCGAAATAATTGAAATACACATCCAAATTCTAATTTGAGATAAAACGGGGCAGTGTAGATTTTTGTCCATGCACTTATACAAGTTACAACTGAAGCTTTTTTTTTTTCCCCCAAATTTATTTAAATAGAAGCCTAGATGCTATACGTTGCCTGGCAAATGTAGTTGTAGATTACGTCTTTGTAATCTGATTGCTTTAATCTGATTAAATGTTGTCAGTTACTTCTAATACCTGTTCCAAAGCAATATCATTAAGAGCATACAAAACATACAAATGTTAAATAAATGATTATCTAATTCGAGCATTGTTTTTTTGTTTTGTTTTTTGTTTTGCATTCAACGTCAAGATGACATACAGCCTCCTAGTTGAAGTGAATTTACTGCTTTGACAAGTGTTGTGTGCTTGATATTATCACATTTACCCATCTAAAAGAAAAAGAAAATAATCTTCAGAAAATGTTTTCTTGAAGATTTGTAAATTAAGATCAACATAAAAACCCTACGAACATCATTATACTGTAATGCACATGAAAAACATTGCGTCAAAGTACATATAAAAACAAAACATCAAAGTAAACTATTCCACAGGTTTTCAAACAGTTTGGGTGTTTGGGCCACGATTTCTGTGTAACAACTCAAAATAAAACTATAACCAAAATATAGCTTTAGCGCAAATCTACGCTAAAATTGCACAACCCAAAAACATGATGTTTATTTTGCATTTTTATATTTTAGAGATGCATGATATTACCCATCCACCCTCCGGTATTGTTGGCCAATATTTCTGTCAAAAATCAATATCGGATAATATTGGTATCGGTTTTTCAATTTCAATATCCGTCAAATGACTAAAGTGTTATCCAAGTATGGCATGTTGTACGTTGTTGTCCTCCTGACTACAGATTTCAATGATACACACACACGCACACTCACACACACACACACGCGTAGATATTGGCTCATATTGTTTGTTATGGGATCGGTATCGGAAACCGGGGTTAAAACAATATTGGGATATTGATAAAAAACAATACCGTACATCTCTAATATATTTACCTCACCAGCCCAACCCTCGAGTGAGCCATACAGTAACAATTTCATATTTTATTTATATCTAGTGGTCCGGACCCATAGTTTGAAAACCCATGAAATACTTGAAAAATTGCCAACAACATATCCTAGGAATTAAATAAATGATAGCCATACATCTCATATCAGCCAAGGTCCCTTAAAAGACAGAAATGCTTATTTTCTCCAGTGGTAGAACGTAGACATCCATGCCAAGCACTTTAGTCTGTCACAAGCTTTTTTAATATTTAATGTTATACTAGCAAGTAGGTTTTTTTCATATAACCTCATAACCACTAAAACTAATTCTGTGTGTGTGTGCTGGTGAAATGGGTGCAAAACACATACATATTCACAGGGAGTCACACACATTTGTGCACTTGGGTCACTGAAATATAGTGCACCATATTTCATTGCACTGACTTTTTGTGCATTGTGTCACAGTTTAGTACTCTCTCAAACCGAACACCTCTGTTTTGCACTTACCAGAAACAACACTCTGCCGCTTCGGCTAACTGTGCATGGGGCCAGTTGGATGGACTACAAACAGAACTACACGTCAGTGGATATGACGCGTGTGCATTCGCCCGCGATGACGCGATTCCATTTCCGCTACATAGGCAACATGTGCGTCAACTGTCCAGCGGTCGCTCATTCGGTGTCCAACTATCGGTCGATAATATTAGGGTGCTGATAATATGGTACTGTACTAATCTACTGATTAGTGCCTCAACGATTTATTGTAACTAACGGTTTGTAACATCTTTTGTTCAACACCGTCGTCGGTTTGTGAGCAGAAATTAGAAAACTGGTGTGCCCAAAATGTGTGGTAGTAACGTATTCCTACCAGTGCCATCTCATGTGATGGGGTGGGCTGAGCTCAAGAGGCCCACCCCAGCCTATGCCCCTGCAGGGCACAAACAAATGAAGTCAGGCTGCAGGCTGCGCTGCCCCCATGAGCTAACTTCCTGGTACTGCCATTGTCTGTTGGAGGGCATGGCTCGGGTGGTGATGACTGAGGGTGGGCTAGTGAGGGTGGAGGGGTGACCGTGGGGGGCTGTGACCAGTCATTAGAGGTGGTGCTTATCAATAATTGATGAGGAGTATTATGAAAGAAAGTAACTAAAAACTAAGTATTCTGGTAAGTAACAGTGCCAGGTTTTTTTTTTCAACATTTGAGTGTTTTATCAAGGCCCATAGAAAAGTATGTTCTGTGTCCTTGTCAACAAAGCACATGGCAAAGGAAACTTTAGACTTTCCTTTTTTCATCAGAAAAAACATTTGTTTCTATCTGTTTCCATTCTTTAGCTATAGCCACCAGAATGTGGGTGGGTATCACCAAAAATGCTGATTTCAGACAAAATCCTAAATAAATGCGGATGCAGTACCGACGTTGTCCGCAGAGTCAGGCGTTGGCTCTTTTTTTTGCAATAGAAGCCAAAGACGCAATAACACGTCTCTGGCACTTTTCTATTTTAATGTTGTTTGATTGCAATGCCAGAGTCTCGTATTTGGCTGGCAAAGAGCGCATAAAGCAAATCTTGTGCAGCATTCAAAAAGTACATATTTGTTTAACTAACTGTACCTGCACCTTAATGTGGGCTTAATGGCGACTTTATATGACATTTTTCAAAGCAAATTATTCTCAGTTAAAACATGAAAATTATTAAATATGTTGGTACCTTAATATCAACAACATTTAGGGCAATACAATGCTTTTATGTGCAATGTTTTGTGTGTCTCAGTCAGAAATTCTGTGTGACTGAAATAAATTGTTGAATGAAAACCATAGCAGCTCATCTCAAAGTTGGTCGCTAAATTCTAGAGGGCGCCCTACGTAGTGCTCGTTACAAGTGGGTTTTCTGTGTTAACGGCTCGTAACGAAGTAAAGTCAACTTTTACAGTGTACTGGGTGTTTATTTCTTTCAAGAGATGCGGTTCATACAAGTCATTTGAAACACACAATCAAAATAACACTTGAAACACAAAGCTAAGCCCAACTTTCATCTTGGCTCACTTGATGAAACACCCCCTTTAAGTTTCCTTTGCGACTGCAGTCATTGCTTTGCAAAAAACCTATGAGCAACGTGGACCTAATGCAAATTGCTAAAGTTGCTAGGGGGTTCTCTTGGAAAAATGACAGAGTAAAGGAAATGGGAAAATTTAAAACAATTTGAGGGGGGAAAAAGTGATATATGTAACCAGATCGGGTTGGTCCATCCAGAACTTTCCCCGTCCCCGCGGAAATGAAGGCTGTTCAACTTGCAACCAGTCACTGGCAAAGTGTGTAGTTGCCCGAACACTTTCTATTTCAACGTATAGTACAGCAACACACACGGGTAACACAGACACGCACACACACCCAAACGCACACAACATGTCCAAACAAAAACAATTCACAAAGTCTATAAGGCGTTTACACACAAGTGCTGACTTGTATACATCGGCGACAACACGACACTGTACTAACGTTAACCAGCGGTTCACAACTGGTAGTTCGCCATTTAAAAGCAGCTAGTAGTGGAGCCATTTTGAGGATGTTTGGTGGCACAAGGCAGGGCTGCCTTTTCTGCCCCCGTCTATTCGCATTGGCCATTGAACCATTAGTCATATGGCTTAGACAAGAGGGGCGATGTACTGGTAAATATGACTTTAATTAAATATTCAATAATTCAACCAAAAATATATGTAATTCATTTTTTATGACATTTTAGGCAAATGCAACTGCAATATAGATTTGATTTTCTTATCACACTATTTAAGCACACACCAGATGTGAACCACTGGATGAGTGAACATCCACAACTAGTTAACATACAGCAACTAGTTAAGACACACATGCGTTGGCTAGTGTGACTTTCGTATGCCCAACTACCATTTAGTGTTTCTCAGTACAGATCACATTGACCAAGCATATGTCTTTAAGATAAGAATTTAGACTATACGTCACACTTTTGAAAGGCATTTATTCAAATGGGTCTTTTGTTCAGAGGATTCTAAGAAAACACAAATAAGTTTGTCCGGTTCTCTATGAGATTTAGCTGTGTTGGTTATTAGTTGGAATCTTTGATATTATCCCGATATTTGCGTTAAAATCAATATCGGAAAATTTTGTCTTTAGAATAATGTTCAAATGAGAAAAGCAAAAAATTAAACTGAAGTCTTTATCACAGATGCTATTGATAAAATGATGTCCCTAATTACTTCATTAATTACTAATTACTTCAAAATTCATCAAAACATTATGGATAATTGAAGTCTGTACTTGTGGTGATGACTTTCCAACAATGGTTACACATTATTCATTTGACCGATATCCAAAGACCAATAATGACTTTTAGCACAAATATCGACTGATAATATCGTGCATCTCTAATCCTAACCACAAAAAGTGTGATTTACGGTACGCAAATTCCAAGTAGTCAGCACATACGTATTGCGCGTGACACATGTTGACTATCGTGTGCACAACTAGCTTCCGCGAGTGTTGATGAGCGCATACAAGCCTCAGGTCGACGTCACCACCTACTGTATCGCGGTCTTCACGACATAACCACGCAAACCGACGATGCACAATGCACTCTTGCATACAAGCATGCCCACGGAAACAGTTGTAGAATATGCTGTAGAATATGAGTGTTATTACATGTTTTTATCTTTTCTTGGTATGCTATAAGTCATGTGGAGCAGGGTTACTTACAGGAACATATGTATCAAAGAAAAACCTACAAAACTAAATGTTTTACACGATGATGCCCAGAAATGGCAAGTACCAAAGTACGAATACTTTTAGAAGTACAAGAAGTAGACATAAAAGAACTCAACTTACATCTATTATTTTCATTGAAAGAATGTAAATTATTTAATTCATGTTGAACTTAAATAAGCATAATTAAAATTATTCACATTCTTTCAGTGAAAAAAATGATGTAATTGATGTAATTAGATTTAATCACATGTACTCAGATTTTCAACCAAATATCACAATTTCTTCTCCTTACTCTTGCCAAAACAGGTTGTTACTTTGGAGTAACAACCTGTTACTGTTACTATTCATTGACTATTTAGGCCTAAATACGTTTGTGGGCGTGTGGTTAATTAAAAACTTTAAAAACTTGATCCTGTACTTTGTACTGTTAAAAATAGTTCTGAGTACATTTCTGAGACTGTACTATTAACAGACTTCTACTCAAGTACATTTGCCATCTCTGGTAGTGTATGGTGATGTTTTCTCGAAACAGAGGTGATAAAATGTGCAATATTTGCATGTTTTTAACCTCACTACGGTATCGAATCTGAAAACGTGCTGCTGGCTGCATTTTGGTAACATGACTTTTGGGTAGGAGGTAAAATATACAACACTCTAGTAATGACTTACATTTTGTCTTTATATGATAATATAGTTTCTTCTAAATGTCACTTCATGCGCATTTTTACAAGTTACTTTCAAGTTTTCATCATGACCACTTACATTGATTGGTTAAAGTTGATTAAAGCCATACTGATTTCAAGTTAAGGTGACCAATAACTTGATGTATTGATTCAATTCAATAGCAATCGAATGCATTCCCAAACCTCACTAGAATCACTAACTAATGCATATTCACTGGTTATCTAATGTTAGTTAACATTATCCGCTAAGTCTACTTTAACCCTTCCACTGCCAAAGATTTTCAAGACATTTGCTCTAATATTTAAATTGTCCGTACAAATTATATTTAAAATCAGTAGCTTATGATATAGAGAGGTGGAATACCAATGCTGATGTTTTGAATGTATTTTAAATTTTTCCCATTGTTGGGGTCGTCATTGGCGATGTGGTTAAATACACTGAACCTAAGGGCGGCCCTCATTCATTGTAATGTCGCTGTGGTTTAGATCACAGCGTCCACAGAGACGTGAGTTCTACTTCCCTCGCCGGCTTTGCAGCAATGTCTACTACTCCGACTGATACTATAAATAAAGATGGAAAAACGGCACAAAAGGATGGCTTTGGCAATACATGTTTGTTTTGTAGAAGGTTTATATCCATCTTTGGCACTGTAAGAGTGACGTAACCCAGGATCAAAATTCAATTGTGAATACTTGACATGTTTCAATGTTTATTTATATTTTTTTTATTGAAACAAAAGACCATATCCACATAATTCACCAAGCAAAGCGTGTTTTGAACCTGTATGTAGTGAATATGTTAACTATGTCTTAGAACTGTCATAAATAACTGCAGGAAATACAATGTATAAAGGCATACTATGTAACTTGTGGTATTTGCGGTCCAGAGAATCAAATATGCATTTTGTTTTCTATGTACATGATGTCAAATTATTATTTGAATGGATGCCATCAAAGTATGGGGTTTCAATTTTGAAAGCAATTTATGAATATTATTATTATTAATATTTTTTTAATTCATCCATTTATTTTGTGCAGGGTGAAAACAGCCAATCGCAGCTCCTGGTGAAGCCTAGGAATGGTGAGAGTAATAAACATGTAAATACTTAGTAATTAATATGTAAGTAACTAATATGTAATTAGAAGGAAATATTCCAAGGTCATTACATTATAACTACTTCAAAGTTTACTCATTAAGTACAAGTTGAAGATGACACTTGTACAGTACCAATTCAACCGTAATAACTGTGTAGTTATCAAGGTTCTTATTCACAAAAATTAATGACCAGGGAAATGTCATGCTAATTACATAGAATATTAACATATATTTTTATCATAATTATTTATGTATGTATGTATTTACATTTACAATTGACACCGTTACCAAATCCTACATAGTATGCCTTCGACTGAGGTTTTAGCAATGCACAGCTTTCTACCAGTTAAAGACTGTTGTTGTAATAGCTATGATATCTCACTCACTGTAACTTGAAACGTTCCGAACCCGTTCATCCCTCGACATGGAGATGTGCGAGGTTCGACAGCGTCCAAATGGCTTTGCAAACGTTTATTTTTTTTTTTAGGGTGTCCGACACAAAAGGATCCACCACATCAGTGCTAGCATTCAACACAATCTCATTTCAACACAAACAAAAAATAAAAAATAAAAAACAAAAACAATCCAACAACAAAAAAAACGAAATGAATAAAATATATAACTCTACTAAAAGAAAAAAGATTCTATCGATAGTAAACTGACAGACACCTGGTGTCTAACAGTAGCAAAGGGGTCGCACGGCAAAGTGCAACTTTTCATTTCACTAACAAACAGGCCAAACGGAACCATGTGCAACCATGTTCACTAACAAACAGGCCAAACGGAACAATGTGCAACCATTTTCACTAACAAACAGGCCAAAAGGAACCATGAAACGTCTCCCATGAAATAACTGGGAATATATGATTGCGCTGAACAGGGCCGTGTGTAAAAAGACAGATCTATGACGTAACATTAACCTGCACCGAAGAGGCTCAGGGCCACCTGTCACATTAGAGGAAATACAAAATCTAAAATGGCGTACAAAGTGGGTGGTGTCTCGCAGACGGCTGCCATCTTGGGATAAAGCTTTTCTGAGAGCCATAAGCATCCCCAAAACTCAATTGCACTATAATGATATCAAGTGAATAATTCTAATGTAATTAAATACTATGTAATGTGTAGTATACACTAATACTATGTACTATGTATAGTATATACTAATACTAGGTACTATGTACTCCTGAAACCGCCCGAAAAACCGACACAGTTATTTTCATATATCGGGAGGCCGATAACATTTGATTACTTGTGTATGTCTCTGAGTTAATGAAGCAGATTATGCATAATACTACAAACTATCACAGATATTAAAATCATAATGATTTGGCCCAAGCCTTTTTAGCGTACTTAAGGATCACATTTCTCCATTCAACCAATCACGGTCTTGTATATTACTGTCAACTCACATCTCAGGTAGACCAAAACATAGCCGGACATCCTTGCAGCATTCTGGCAGCGACCTTGTTGAGATATCTCTAGTTCATTTTTTAATAGTTTTTTTCTCCAGGAAAAAACCTTGGTGCGGTGGCTTAGATTCTTACCATTTGCAAAGACACTCCGAGACGCCTTCGTTAGCGCTGCATATGTCCGTGCACTATGTGTGTCTAGCCGCCATTCTGGGCAACGCTTCAAAAGCGGTACTACAACATTCCCCACTACAATCATTCAAGTTATCCATCTAGTTTAGTCAACATTTTGTTTGTTTTTTTATTTTGTTAGCTTCATAGTTAGGTCGTATCCCTCCACCGGACATCCATTAAATCTGCATTTCACTTCACGTTCCTAACATCAAAGTTCCCAGGCTAGCTTCTTATGATTATGGCTGTGTCGGGAATCGCTTATTATTCACTATATAGTGCACTATATGGTGCACACCATTTGGGTGTCCAAACTCCATGTACCCTATATAGTGCACCATAGACCAAACAATATAACCCACAATGCATTGAGAGACGCTTCAAGAATGACTTAAACTACAAAAACATGGCACAGCGGGGAGTCAAACAAATAGTTATGAATCTAAGTACTTTCGCCTTTTTGTGATGATTGTTGAATTTCATAATGTTATAATAATTTTCACGGTGCTGACTTTAGTGTACAAAAACTTGGTTATTACTGTTGAGTGCACTATAAGTGAGTCTACTATAAAGGGAGTAGGAAGTAGGGAATAGGGAGTGATTTCGGACACAGCCTGTGATTAGCTTCTTCCTGTGAATTACCTTCAACTTATTTATTTTCACATGCCAATGCAAGCTGGAAAAACCAACTGTTATGGACAAATGGCCTTGAGCTCTTCTGTGCAACTAAACTATAAACGGCATTCAAAAGTAATATTTACATTCTCACTGCTGAAGGAACTGACCGGCCACTGTCAAGCTTTTCATTCAGTTTTCACAACAAAATGTTGAACATAGTAAACGTATCAAAACAAATATGTTAAAAAAAGCCACATGTTGATCTGTACAATGTGCCAAAACATATACAACAAAGACCAAGCAACGTTCCAGCTCACAGAGAAGAAGAATGGAGTGGATGGAACAAAAAAAAATGTAAATAAAAACATGTGAAGTCGGCCCTGTTGTTCTTTACTGCTCGGATCTCGGTGACTTGCCTCGGGCGTGGCCCCCAAACCGCTACTCAGCATTGCACGGACGCCAGGCTTGGCCGCTGTAGGGGTCACATATGGCAGAGGTTAGCTAGGGCTAAAGCTAGTACCTTCAAGGCACAGTTCCAGGTGGAAGGAGGAGAGGAAGACAGAGAAAGCGAAGGGAAGATGACATCTAAGAGTGGACAAGTTGCTGGCTGAGAGACACCATGCAAGTGGCTGAGGACAGAGAGAGATAGGGAGAGCGGGTTGTGAAGTCTTCAGTGGTGCCCCAATGGCCAGACAGACTACGAGGACAGAGAGGGATGGAGAGAGCTGGTTGTCAAGCCTTCACTGGTGCCCCAACGGTCAGACAGACTACAAGGACAGAGCGAGATGGAGAAAGCTGGTTCTGAAGTCTTCTGTGGTGCCCAAATAGTCAGCCAGACTATGGGAGTGGTGATGATGATGACCTACTAGTAGAAACCATTAGCTAACTAGTAGCTATTATCTAAATCTAGTAAGTGGAATTCAATCAACTATGAAGAAGGCACATTAAAGATGCTGTGAAATCAGTCTGCACATGTAATCTCTGTCCTCTTAGAAATTAGCTTCAACTTATGAATTAGCAACCCAGCTTTTCTGTGGTGGTTTATGCTGATATTTTGACTCCAACACACAATGGAAACAAACTTCAAATCTAGAGTTTTAGCAAGTTTGTCGTTCTTGCAAGAAGCTTACTAGCAGCTTGAACGGGGAGGCTAGTTGTTCGTTACTTGGAGCCAAGTAGCCATCTGGCAGCTATGTCGAGAAGACTAGTGGCGGGAAGAGTACCTGAAGTGGAGAGCTGGGGCTGCAGGTAGCTCTACCAGTGAGGAGTGACGTAGCTGTAGCCAGGCGCTCCCTGAGGTCGGTACGTTGGCATGGTTACTGAAGGTGGGCCCATGTGCTGGGTGGACTGGGGCGTGGTCAGCAGGGTGCCTGGAGGGGAGGGGAGTAGTGTCAGTGGCTATGTCCGAAATCGCTCCCTAGCCTCCTTGTAGTGCACTATATGGGGCGCACAGCATTTTGTAGAGGTGTCCAAATTCTCCATGTACCCTGATAAAGCACCTTTTCTACTGGCTTCAGGACCCGTTGAGATGTGGGTCCAGAATCTAGCCTTCCTTGGCCACGTTTACTGGTCGCCGATTGGTCAAACTCTGAGGGGGTGACAAAACGTGGCTGGCCAATCACATGATGGGTTAATATCCTGTGCCCGCCATGGGATTGGGGGTGCGATGTCTGTGATCCACGTTTCTTTGCCCACCTTGCTGAACAATGCTGAAGAATCCTGAATACAGAACCTCCATGCTACACATTCCGTCTAGTTATTGGAGAAAGGGTAAGATGACCTGTGATGTTTGGGACATGTGTATTCAGCAAACTGTGATACTGGTACAACCTGTTAAGGCTAACAGCCAATATAACCAACCATAGCAAACAAGGCTGACCTGTAGACATGGCCATGGTGGTGCCGCTAACCATGCCCATGGGCAAGGTCCCGGAACGGGGCGCAGCGCTCGGCGCGGGGGATGGGGCCCCGGCGGGGACCTGCGCGGGGTAGAGCGTGGACGGCAGGCTGTTGGGCTGCACCACCGTGGTGTGGTGGATGACGTGAGGCTGGGCCGCCGCATACACCGGCTGTGTGTAATACGCCCCCTGCTGGAGACATCACACAGACAAGATGGAGTCACTGCGTTAGTCTGGTGTGATTGGGAGCTGGCTGTAGCTCAGCGGTTTCAATCCGACAGTCTCCATGTCAGAGTGTCCTCAGACAAGATAATGAACCTCAAATTGCTTGAGAGAGTGAGAGAGAGACACAGAGAGAGATAGAAGGGGACAGATAGAGAGAGACAGACAGAGACAGACAGAGAGAGACAGAGACAGTGTGAGAGAGGGTGAGAGAGATTGAGACAGAGAGACAGACAGAGATAAAGATAGAGAGGGAGAGACAGTGAGAGAGAGGGGTGAGAGAGAGAGAGAGAAATAAAGACACAGAGGAAGAGACAGAGAGATGTGGAGACAGGCAGAGAGACAGAGAGAGGGAGATAGAGAGATGGAGAGACAGAGACAGACAGAGAGAGTTACAGAGATGAAGAGAAACAGACAGAGAGATGGAGAGAGACAGACCGAGAGATCGAGAGAGCTACAGACAGAGAGGGTGAGAGAGAGACATGACAGACAGAAGTGAGCCTCTTACAAACAATGTAATATAATGAGAGTGACCCAAGGACAAATCCCTGTCTGATGAAGGTCGACTTGGAATCTCTCAGTGCGTATCATTTATCACTACCTCTCTCTCTCCCTCCCTCATTACATCCCTCTCTCCACTCTCCATCACTCCCTCTCACTACTGCTCTCTCCCTCAGTCCCTGTCTCCCTCACTGCCGCTCTCCCTCCCTCTCTCCTTATCTCTCTCTCTCCCACAGTCTCTCTCCTTATCTCTATCTCACTCATTCTGTCTCTCCCTCGCTCTCTCCCTCCCTCACTACAATTCTCCCTCTCTCTCTCCTTCTCTCTCTCCCTCACTGTCTCACTCACTCTCCCACCCTCACTAACGTTCTGCCTCTCTCTCTCCCTCACTCCCTTTCTCTCCGGCCAGATTGAAGACCTCTGAAGAACGGGGGCCGTCACAGGTGAGAGGAGAGTTAGGAACCGCCACACGATGACATAAGGACATCTCAGTCATAACTCCTGTGTTGGCAGATATGACATTTACTCTCAGCCGCAATTATCACAAATTGCTTCTCTGGTGACGTCAGTTATGAGGGTAAGAAGAAGCAGAAATTCGTATTCCACCGCATCGTGGTCAGACGAAAGCGATATTTGCATAACATTGACGGTGTAAAAATCTTTAATAATGGGGGGCGAGCGGTGACAGAGAGGTTAGAGAGCTCGTCACCCGGACCATTGGTCGAGCAGTGCCGCAGGTTCAAATCCCCTGTCTGGCTTTTCTGCAATGTCTCCCCCTCGACTCTTCATCCCAGTTTCCGATTTAATCCTGTCATCATCCCTTTTCAACAAGCGCCCAAAAAAGACCTCTTTAATCTATTATTGATTTGCCCATGGGAAAAGGCTGCCATCTGCAGGCGATTGATAGCTTTACTACGGTTCATTTGATTTCCATTTACCCCAATATAATGGACGTGGAGTGGTGTACATATACATCACCATACGTGTGACTCCCAAAATGTCTGCCAAGTCATGATGTGACCAAGACCAAGCCCTAAAAATAGTCCAGGACACCGCAAAATAAATGCCACCGGAAGTTACGTTCATCCTCAAAATTTAACAGGAACTACCCACCAAACTCGTCAATATGTGCTTAAAATATGATGATGTAGACAGTAACATTCTAGTTAAATGCCAGGTCAAAGAAATGTCTCTTGAGTTTCTTCAACAGTCTCCAAGGCTTTGAGGACCTCCGGTAGACAGTTCCAAAGTCGAGGGCCCAGGTAGCTGAAGGCGGCCTCTTCTTGTGTTCTGGATTTGACTTGTGATATGATTAAGAGAACAGTGCCGGATGACCTCAGGGTCTGCGGCGGCTAATTTGGTACAAGCAGATCAGTGGAGGGCCGAGTTTGTTAACTCTCTGTGCGGGGCAGGCTTACCTGGGCGTAGAAGTTCTGCTGGGGGTAGATGCTCCGGATGGGGTACATGGCTGTCTGGTAGGGGTTGGCCGTGGGAGAGTACGGAGGGGGCGCCCCAGCCGACTGCATGGGGGGCACCTTGTACGGTGTGCCTGCAGTGTATCCTGCGGACCAGAGGAGATATGAAGGACTGAAGAAATCACTTTCTCTAAACCCTTTTAAAAGTCTGGCCATTTCGCCTGCTCACAACAAGGCTTAAAACACCACCCACAAACGCATACTGAAATAAGTTATTCCCTGATCTTATTCAAGTCGATACATTCTTGTTGCTTAATGGGCGACCTGCCTTCGCCCATGTGCACGTTCTGCTCACAGGGGGCTATTGGCACCTTTTTACTTATGTACTGGGAGTGCCCCCCTCCCTCGTCAACCACTTTTGGGACGAGATCTCCCACAAACTGTTCTCATTTCTCAGTCTGCATTCCTAAATATATCACATCTTTATTGTTCAATTGCATTCCTCAGCAGCCGGCCACCCAGATATAAGTACAAAACTTTGGACGGGCCTCATGGTTGGTACAGAGTTGATTGCTCTAATGTGGAAACACCCCGACAAACTTAATATCAAACATTGGATGTTATATTATCTGGACATTATTTATCTGGAGCAGTCAACGGCCAGAGTTACGGGTCTCGGGGAGCAATACATTTCTTGTTGGGTCTCAGTTGCTGAGGAACTGAAAAAACACATTTAGAACTAACATTTACACTGAAATGTCCGGTGTGTTTGGCGTGGTTTTGCTTCATTGTTTGTTTGTTGGTGTCGTGATTGTGTTTTGCATTGTCTGTTTTTTTTGTTTAGATACTTTTTGGGAAAAACATATATAAAAAACTAGCACTCAGCAGTACTTTGTTCAGGTTGATGAGATTCCCCATGCAATCCGGGGACACTACATTTCTATATATTTCAATGAGACACAGCATAAGAATGATGGCTATGTGCCGATGACAAAGCAGGGAGTACATGGTGTGATGGTTATTCTGACCATAAGGGGTTAGTGGCCTCATATTACATCATCCTGACATTACTCTTTAGTCACAGTAGTCACAGTAGTCATTTGGTCACAGTAGGGCTAGGGGTTAGGATCAGAGTGCCTATGAATTTAATTTATTGTTCACATAAATATTTTATTTTCTCTGTAAACAATGATGTCATTTTCAAATGACTGGGCAGGATAATAAAACATCATCACATTTCACTATCTCTGCCTGTATCAGACTGTGCTGATCCACATGTACCAACATGTGCTGATCCAGTGTTCTGGTTAGGGTCAGCGGGTCAAGTCATTTGGATTACTCTACTGGTAAATCTTTTTATATTTATTTATTTATTTATTTATTTATGTATTTATTCATCCATGTCTTCATTTATTTTCTTAAACTCTTACATTTTTCTGTCATTAGTATTCCAGTGTTCCCTCTTGCTGTATACCCTCGGTGCCAAGCCATGGCTATCTTTTTTTTTTTACAAATCCATTGCCTGTGTGTGTGCCTATGGGTATGTATGTGTGTATGCTTGCTTATTAATGGGTTGGGACGATTGTGGGTCACATTGTTCCTTTTTTAATTGTTTTTGTTGTGTTGTTGTGAAGCACTTTGGATTAGTCTGCATGAAAGGTGCTATATGAATGAAGTTTGATTTGATTATCAACATTATTGGTTTGAGTGACGTTAGTCTGTTTTTTGCTATGTGATCTGAGTTTGTGATCTGTCATTCAGCGGACAATGTGGTTAAAACATGCATCCAAATAAAGTTGTATTTTGCAAAACAAAAAATGCTGAAAGCACAAAATGCAAAAAAAAAAATCCATTATACGAGCGGCGCTGGCGTTGCCTTTCTGGAGGTTAGCAGTAGGATCCAACGGCGCCTGCTGAATATATAGAGAGCTACTAGGTGCTACCGTTAGCTTAAAACTCCAACTCGTAGCTCTCGCTGGAGGAGGCGGCAAGCGCCTTCGCGGGGTAGTATTGCCCCCCCCACTGTTAGCCTCCAGAAACGTAACAATCGACAGGTTTGCCTTGCACATGAGCAGAGCCAAATAATAACAGACAGATGGTCCACACACAGATGTTAGATGTGTTTTAGGGTCAAGTATATCATTAATTTGTATTTTTATGATAGCCCTCCAACGCCACAAGACAAACACCTCCATTTAAAAGTGCATTACGTGCGGCTCGGCTGGACTCGTATTACTCTATTTTTTATTAGTCCCGGAAAACCGGGACAAAAATCCCATAGCGATAGATATACAGATGGCTGCCACAGCCACATTCTTTAATGTAGGCACACCAAATTTGCAGGGCTGGTAGACGACCCAAATCCCCACAGTCATGGAGAATTTTAAGTCAGTACCTTTTAACATTGCAGAATAGCTGATTCAAAAGGACCATTCGCACCATTCCCAATTTTCCCGCCATTCTTAAGGTCACTTCCGGTGCCTTATTGTTGCCTATGCCAACTCTTGTACTAGACCGACATCCGAGCACACAAAACGCACACCAGTTCAAAATCCGACCACTAGGTGTCGCTCTGTGACCAGTTACACATCGCACCACTCGCTCCGTTCATAATTTTGTAGAAATATTGATGAACTACAGTAAAAATCCGACTTAAAGTTACTCACCGAGTGGTCACATGTTCTTTGGACCAATAGGCTGGCTGCTTCTACTAGTTATTCCAAAAGGAATGAGAAAATGGAACGAGTTGCACTGATTATTAAATAATGAGTTTGTGGGTCACAGATCCGCACGGGAGCATTTGGGTGTTGAATAGCACACCGCAAGTTCGACCATCTGCTTTAAATGACCCTGTAGGTGTGTGTTCCCACTGAATATACATGTTGAAAAATAGCCAAAAACACAGAGAACTAAATGACACCGGACGTGACGCTCAGACACCGGAAGTAACCCCCGAGCTCATCTATATTGTGAGAGAATTTCAGTATTACACCAGTTATAGTATAATGCTGTATGAAGCAAGCTGCTGCTGTGCGTGCTGCTAATGGCGTCAAGTACAATGCTGGCGTTACGTTGGCATGCTGGCACACGTGCATGTAAGCGGAGGGCGCCGGGACTTCTGGGTAGAGCAAAGAATTATGGGTATCGCTATAATATCTGGGGCGGGGGGAGGAGCTTCGCGCGGGGGATTGGCAGTTGTAAGTCTTGGTTCATTCGGTACAGTTTGTCATAGCTTAGCTCTGATTCTGCATGAGAAACTATGGTTAACGTTAAATCGGATAATTTTTGGCATATTATTTACCTTGATGTAAAAAACAATCCGCTTATTTTGTTAGCGTCTGTCCAAAACCCTAGCCCCTAATCCCGAACACTAAGCTTAAACCCTAACCTTAAACATAACCCTAGCCTTCTACCACATAGCCCTAATCAAACCTTCACCTAACCTTCACAGTCCTAGCCCTAACTTAACCATATCAAATTAAGCAGATGGTTTTGGGATTCAAACTTTACATCAAAAGCAAATACACCAAAGTTATCCAATCTAACATGACCCTGGAACCTTCACGGCTCTTCAGTGACACCTACTGGAACGATCTCAATCGCTGTGATATTTTTACTGTTTTTTTTTTCAGAACATATCTCTGGACTATCAAATAGCAGCATGGTTATTACCATCGTAGCTGAGGAAGTAAGCACTTTCAAAAGAGCATAGATTCCAGCAAAAACATCATGCAATTGTGCTCCAGTGCCGCTTTCTTAGCGTCGTCCAGACCAATACATAACGGCCAGGCTCTGAACATGAAGATTATCATGTTGTTTTGTGCTGCCAGGTTCATGTCTGAAAGCTTGCCCACACATGAACTGTCTCAGCACACTGATGCAAACAAGCCATGAAGCACTTCAGCCATTCTACAAGCCATGGGTAAAACATACAATAAATCACTGATGGATGCAGCTTGACACACGCACCCCAAAAGACCTGCACACACACACACACACACAAACAAGCTCACCCTAACCATAATCAGGGTTGGGGAGGTTGCTTTTTCAAAGTAATCGGATCCAGTTAAAAGTTACTCACGGAAACACACAGTGCCAAAGTGTGTTTCCGTGTTTATGTGAATAGTACCGCTGAGTGCCAAAGACATGTTGTCGCATCTTTACATTTTATTGGGATAAAAAAATAGATTGGGTGCAGTGCCTCCATCTTACACCACCTATAGTGCCATATAAAGGGAGCGTATAGAGGTTTTTAGTGATACCCACCCCTGTTCTGGAGGCTATAACTAATGAATGGAAAGCTGCCGAATTTGTAAAGGGCCTGGCACTGAATGAGTAAAAAGTGATAATCAGTACGACAATCCCACTATCCCCTTTTAAAAATAATGAAATAATTACATGCCATTACTATTAAATACCATCCTACTAAAACAAGTCAAATATAGAATGAACTCCAAGGGTGTCACTTGGCAGTAGATGTGTTTATGAAAGGGTTTCTACTGCATGCACATTTACCAGTTACAGCATTGGCCTCGGAACAATTGTGAAAGGGAATGTAATCCCCTATTCCAGGAAAGTGTAACTGTAATCTAGATTACATATTTGAAAATAAAATTGCACGGGACTGCATTACTATAATCTGATTACATGTAATTGGTTACAACCCAACCCTGACCATAATGCAATGAAGTTGTAATAAAATGTGAAAATACAGTAGTATGGGACCCAGCACTGGGGGGAGCGATGTATTTCACATTTATCACAAATGCCAAAATTAATTTCTGTTAGGACTTTGCTGCTGAAGGGAGGCACTTTTTAGCAAGCACTATTATCCAAAAACTACTAGCAAGCACCTAGTGTAGTGTAGTGCAACACAGCAACGCATGGCGGTTTAAGCATGAAGCATTTCTGGATCGAACGTCGGGAGTCAGATTGATAGTGGTATTGTTGAGCAGTTTTAATTACATTTAGTTCTGAGACGGTCTTACAAGCTCTTTAGACCAGACGACTTATGCTACTAAAGTGGAACGACCTCTGGCCAACTCAAAATTTAATTTTTACAAAATTGAATTGTGCTCCTTAGTTACTCCATCTGATAAGACAGGGCACTACAGACCACATATATACAGAAGCCGTGGGTCTGCTTCCCCTCCCCTTCCCTCACCTGCCCAGGCGATTTTTGCCCTGCGAGTAATTTAATCGCTGAGAGCACCTTCTTGTTTCTAATTGGGCGTTAAATTTTTTTTAAAACATGTTTTCTGTTATGTTCATAACAAAGGACCATAGTTTGTGTATAAAAGTCTGTTTTAAACAATATGTTTCTATTTAGGGCATGGAAGATGTCAACTTGTACAATTATGTTTCTTTCCCTGCGATAGATTGGATTCTCACATTAATGGACGTTTTTGATTTATTGTGATTATGTCTGCATACCTATCTATCTATCTATCTATCTAGTAATGCACCTCATGCCATCAATGAGGAAATATGGAATGAAAGTGACTAACAGAGAGAGAGAGGGAGAGAGAGAGAGAGAGAGAGAGAGGTGGAGAGAGACAGTA
>OMKY01211533.1:0-11923 GCA_900302395.1 Bregmaceros cantori | reverse complement strand
AAAAAGTTTCCGCTACAGAGCCCTACGTGCTAAAGGCCTGTTTACACTACAACGAATCAAAAATGTTTTTAAATACGTTTTTAATACGGATTTTTAAGATCTGCGTCCACACACAGGGGATCCGTCCCTTTCCCCACCGCTGTCAACCTTTAGCGCGAAAGCATGCAATAAAAACGTATGTACGAGAGAGGCAGACGTTCTAAGAAGGCAAATAAATGCACAGGTGTGTAGTTGTGAAGAATGTTAAATAAATACCCAGTTCCTCTACAGTGTTTATGTCTAATACTGCACCAGACAACACTACAGCAAGTAACTTTCCATTAACTTTCCATTAAATGAGGAATTACCACCGAGTACCTGTGCCAGGTAGACGAAACAATGTGTATGTGTATGTGTCTGTGTGTGTGTGTGTGGGGGGGGGGGGGTATTACAGAGTGAGCATTATTATCATTGAGCAGAATCTAATAGTTATATACACAGTATGAATGCATCAGGTTGGAGGCGCTGATTAACTGGCGTGAACATGGCGCCATATCATGTCGGCGATGTTCAGCCCAGCCAAACATAATAGTATCTCGTAGCATTACAACACTGCACAACTCCAAATATTTCCAGAGTCGCAACGAGAATCTGCATTTCTTGTATGATCGCCGAGTTAATTAAAGGGGAGCCTGCGAGTTGCAGGAAAAGCACTCATCTCTTCATGCTAAACAAAACTTTGACGCAGGTGTGATGTGTCCTTCACACCTTCACAAAACTATCTGCTCAACAATGGACGGCTGTGCAATAATTCACATTCACACAGGAAGATTCCCAAAACACATTTGTTATATAATTTATGATATTTAGTAGTACCTCTTAATAATAGACCGTATGTATGCCAAATTAAAATAGAAAGACAGTTATAAAATATGTTTAATTTAGAAACGTGTTTCAATATAAGATATGAACATATCTCAATATTTCTGAAACAAAGAAATAAATAGGTAAATAACAATTGAGTATCTCTAATTAAAATACAACAAAATGGGAAAATTTTATATCAAAAGCAATAACACATTAATAACTATGTTTTAGTGATTTGATCATTTTATTATTTAAGTGATGGAGTAACCACAAATCTGAGTTTACACTTAAAATAAGGCAATACACTACTTCCCTGGTTTGATAATATTTGTGTGTGTGCGTGTGTTTGCGTGTACACCGTGAATGAAGTACCCATAGCCGTCGACCGGGGCAGCACGCCTCTGTACCATGAAACATAAACAGAAGTAGTAGCGATTGTAAAACAAGCTACTAACAGCAACGGAAAAGTGTATTAAAGTTAATTATGCCATGGGTGTTGATAGGGCGACAATAATGTCAGCATAGAAACTAATCTGGCCCCGTGTGTTGTGCAACAACTATTCATCGTCAACTGACTGACTAGGGACCTCACGTAACATGTCGAGTCTTTACACATGAAGACTCATTGAATGTGTTGAAGCTACGTCGGAGTGAAGAAGTGATTTGCATGCTGGGAAAGAAAAGCTTGCAACAGATTCGCTGGTATCTTTATGAACTCGAGTGTAATGATGAGGAACTTCGCCAAATGGATTTAGGGAGAGGGTGGACGGAGAAGCGATGAGCCGCACCTGCCCCACACCCCACACCCACCTCTCTCTCTCTCACCCTCTCTCTCGTTTTTCACACCTGGCGCGTCCAGACACCAAGTGAGAAAAACGTGACAGCTATAAAAATGAAATTGATTCTCTTTGGAAGGCGTTTTTAGACCCAAAAACGCCGTTGTAGTCCTAATGATAATGAACAAAGACAGTTAAAAAAAGCATTTTTCACTCTAGTGTGGACACCAGACCTCTAGAATGAGAAACAGACCTCTAGAATGAGAAACAGTCTTCCCACGTGCAGTGATGCTACTGAACACAGGGGGGTAGCCCTGCTTGATATGTTGACATGTATCATGTGCTGATTCTATGCCAATGCCACTTTATAACTTATGTGCTGCTTTTCTTTCTTTTTGTGTTGACCTTGTTCATTACCTGTTGATCTTGAGAGTTGCTTCATGTCCAACTAAAATTCCATGTGTGTGTACTGCTGTCATGTTGAAACAATATGGAGAATTAAAATGAATCTTGGTTGTGAGCTGGTATGAGTGGAGTCTAGGTTCAGATGAGGTTGGAGACGTGAGAATATTATAAGTGGGGCTCCAGGCTGGCAACGCGACACTGGGCTGCAGCCAGACAGCCACTACAAATCTAATGATGTTGGGAGAGCGTACTCCAATCAAGCTAGTGAGCTAGGTCCCCGACTGGAGGACAAATTGAGCCAAAGTGTAAACGACGCTTT
Source organism: Bregmaceros cantori (assembly GCA_900302395.1). NCBI lineage: Eukaryota > Metazoa > Chordata > Actinopteri > Gadiformes > Bregmacerotidae > Bregmaceros > Bregmaceros cantori. Next base: position 9,577 of record OMKY01211533.1, on the reverse strand, counting down.
AAATCAAGATTTGGGACGGATGTGGAGTGAGGTGCGTGTCCATAGGCAGGGGGGGGCGGTGGGGCCATGCGATTGGAACGCAAGGAGACGCACCGTGATTGGAAGGACACACGTCTCACACGTCCAAAGAATTCTGTATATCTGATACATCAAGCCCTCGTTATGCTCTACGGAGCCGGACGGTACGCGTCTATCCGTTCCAGAAGATGCTCTCGGAGCTTGTGTTGATGCCTCTGTCCGTATACGGATGTACATTAGAAATCCTCTAGAGGCTGATGCTGAGTCGCGAGGGACAGAGCACGCAACACCTTGTGATTGTCTACTTCCCTGTCCCCTGTCCCCCTACCCCGCGCGGTCTGTCCGCTGCTCCGCCAGTCTCTGCTGCCACGCGACTTCCCTGCCCACTGAACCCACCGCACCACCGAGTGCCCCGCATGACAAAACTTGCGGTAGCCGGTGTCCATAACCACTCGGCCAATGCGGACCACATTTTTTTTCTAACCGGGTCAGAACCGTCAATTTATTGTTGGAACACATAACTGGGAACGTTATAATTCTGTTTCTTTTCAGAACAAACCGATTGAGAAAAAATATCGGTTCAAAGCCCTGCTACTGCCCCCATGTTTTTTTTAATTGCTCCGTCTCGCCCCGAGATCAACGGATCGAACCCAAGCTCAAAATGTCTTGACCAACGGACGAACTAACGGATGGGACGACTCACGGAACCAGATGAAAGTGTCTGTTTCCGTTATTATCAGAGGGTACAACGTCGACGCAGCAGAGATGTACGTGAGTCCCGAACTCACGAGTCTGAGTCGAGTCCGAGTCTTTAGGGGTTGAGTCCGAGTCAGGTCCGAGTCTTTAGGGTACGAGTCCGAGTAGAATCTTGAGTCTTTTTTTTTTCTATTGTTTAACGGTGATCGACACTTGTCTGAGCATGCCTTCGCGCGCGTGGATGGAAAGGAAGTGGAAGAGAATGGATTTTTTTAAGCCGAAAAAGAGGGAGAGACTCCTCAAAAAGTCATTGACCTAGATTCCCGAGTGGGTGCGGTGTCCATAACCACTCGGCCAACGCGGACTCGAGTCTGCATCAGTCAGCATGACAGGGAGACCACGTCACCGCATCTTCCCGTAGCCATCATGGCAGACACAGGAGTCGTGCGAGGCACGGCGGCTTGTGACCCGAGCTTTACTGGCATCCCCTTGGCTTCAGCAGCAGCTTTGTGTCTGACCGAGCGCAACAGAAATAATCAATGACTGTCGCTCACTCAAGGTCTCTCGCTGTCATTCTTTCTCTGAGTGATAATCAATAGCTTTGATCAATGTTCTCGTAAGCCACACAAAGACTTTGTAATTGTTACGCCAGGGCCAGAAAAAAGGATAAGCACACCAGAGACAAAAGTGACGTTTATGTAGTGAAAGGTCATATTTCCCCTTTTTGTCATTTTGTTTGACATTTTGTCCCGCCCTTGGTTGTACACACCCTTCTGGTATAAAGTCATCATAATCGGACAGATGTGGATGAATTGTGTCACACAAAACGGTTTTAAAATCCGCTTATTGTAGCTCACTCTCTGACCAATTACCCGTTATCCAGCCCGCCTTGCTCGGCATAGTCAAGATTCATTTTTAAATTCTCCATATTGCACATGACAGCAGTACACACAGATGGAATTTTAGTTGGACGTGAAACAACTCTCTCAAGATCAACAGGTAATGAACAAGGTCAACACAAAAGAAAGAAAAGCAGCACATAAGTTTTAAAGTGGCATTGGCATAGAATCAGCATATGTAACATGTCAAAGCTTTGCATACATATTGATGAAATACAGACAAATACGACTTCAGGGCAGTCACCGATGTGATCACATGTTCCTCTGTACCAATGGGATGGCTGCATTCACTTGCAAGTCCGAGAAAGATGAGTAAATGGAACGGGTTGTGCAGACTATTAAATCATCAGTTTGTAGGGCACAGATCCACACATTTAGGCGTAGACTAGCTCAGCGCAAGTTACCGCCATCGTTTTTTAAATATCACAGTAGGCGTGTGCTCCCACTGACATGTTGAAAAATAGTCCAGAGCACGGCAAAGTGACTGCCACCGGAAGTCCTCCAACAATTAAAAATTTTACTGGAACAACCCACCGAACTAGTCTATAGATTAATTTGTCAACATTAAAGTGTAATGAAAAAAATAGCATGGCTAAATGACCGTAGCTTGTGAAAATGACAAGGTTTTTCTCCAGCAGCAGGAGGGAAGGAGATTGGTGCCGGCGATCGGCAGCTGTGGATGTCGATGGGCCGTCTGTGGACGACGCGTCCCGGGATGTGCCGTTTGTGCGCAACTTTTGGCCATCCTGCTTCCAATATTTTTATACTTTTGTATGGTCCGGGACCCTTTTTAAAAAAAAATTAAGTTCTAATGACATTATTTTAATTTTTTCACAACATAGACAAAAGTTGTATAGGTTTGTCAAATATATATATATCCTTTTTTTTTTTTTACAGGTGATTATGTAGAGGAAAAGAAAGCAATCCACCGTCATACCCATCCCACGTGGTGCTGGTCATAATTAAACTTTGATTAAACAAGGCCGCGCTATGCGTACGCATTGTTTCCCCGGTTTTTAGATATTCAGCGAGTGCTTGCTGAGTCAGCAGCAAGCCATGTCTAAAGTGATTACTATTGACCACCACTGTCGGTCCCAATATCAATTAGTCGTGTCTGGCTAAGTACCCGCAGCTGCCTCGTGGTGCTTGGTGTACCCGCGCCACGTCCTGTGGTGGGCGAGGAAATGGACTAAAATAAAACTTTGTCACATGTCTCCTCCCTCTTCTTCAGCTCTTTCTAGCTATTGCTGAAACTATGCACTCGTCCCAACTATCACAAGATGTATCCCTGAAAACAAAACTAAAAGCAGTCAGAGATTCCAAACCTGTGCCGTAGTGGTAGAAAAAAATAGTAGTTTTAGTGCTAGCAGTATGTGTGGCAACCCATTATCAATGCAAGTGCTCCTAGAGTAGCGCAATTGACGCCACTAGCGAACATGCTCAGCACTGGACAACTACATTTCCCAGTGACCCGGAGGTCTGGTCACGTGACCGCGGTAAGCACCCAGCGATCTATCGTTAACTTGGTGATTAAGTATGATTATGTTACTTATAGGCTACAGAAATGCACCAAAATTTAATCACTTCTTCCATTGGTCATTTCCAACAACTCTACTCTAAATTTCATCCAGATCCATGCACAACTTTTTCAGTTATCCTGGCAACAAACAAACGTGACCAAAAACATTTGGCGCAGGAAAAAAACAATACATTTAAAAAAAATATGTATTTATTATTTTGTTATATAGTTATTTTCGGCACAAGCGCACTTTTCTCATTTTATTTTATTTACCACATTAGTGTCGGAGTGGGATGAGAGAGCGGTGTGATGTCCCCCATCCTGCCTGCTAGCCTGTTTGGCTAACAGGTAGCAGGGTGGGGGAGGTGATTACCAGAGTGGCTCCACCTGCAGAGGAGCCTAATTAAGAACAGGTGTGCTCCCGACTCCTTCCATCCACTCACAGACCTGACTGCTGGGGCAGCAGCAGCATTAAGTTAGCACTTCATACATGCACCACACCGTTCTTCCACTGCAAGCAACATCCCACACACACCACAGATTACCGACATTCACACTTTATATATTTAATTAGTTATTTATCTTTGACTTGAATCATTTTTTAATTTAATTTAATAAACATACTTTGATTGGTTACTCCTGTGTGTTCCCCCTCTTTTATTGCACTCCTTGCCGGGTTTATGACAGCGGGGAGGAGCGGACGTGCAGTGTGTGACCATGAGCGGAAGCGGTCTCGCGGCTATGAAAGCAGCTTGGAGCAGCGTTGTGTGGGTTTCCAACGACAACATCCATTAGTTTAGGGAGGAGCCAGAGCCACTGGAGCTTAGGAGTCCTGCATTAGGCCGTGGACCACATTAGCACAACCCACCCTGCAGTGAAATGTAGTGTTGAACAGTTGAAATTAATGTTAAACGTAATGTTAGACACATTACCATTGTTTGCTTTTACCATAGTTTCACTGACTTTCATTAGTTTAGGGAGGAGCCAGAGACACTGGAGCTTAGGTGCCTCACATCAGGCCGTGGCCCACATTAGGACAATCCAGCCTATGTGTGAATGAATACAAATAACCTTTACCTATGAATGATTTATAAGCACATTCTTATAAAGTACCACTGGAGAATGCAACTGTTTAACTGCAGTCCATTTTGGGACATTTGTATTTGGCAGAGTTGAGCAGCGATCTGCACTCACCAACGGGCGGTTGGTGCAGCCACCGAGGGTGATAAGTTCAAGGTTGCCGGAGACAAAAAATATTTAAAAAGATAAAAACCCTGTGTGTGTTGTGCGTGTGTGTGTGTGCGTGTGTTGTGTGTTCTGGATGTTGTGTGTGTGTGTGTGCGTGTGTGTTGTGTGTTCTGTGTGTGTTGTGTGTAATCTTTGTTGTGGTTGGCTGACACAAGACACCATTGTGTTGTAGAGGCTCTACCGGACGAGATTCTCTGCACCTGTTTGTCAGCCGTTCTCCAATTAAAACCAGATTTTATCGTGCTGTCTGCCAACCTCAGACAGATCTCTCTGCTCACATTACATTTCTTTACTTATAAATGTAAATTTATGTGTTGCCGCACATGCATTCTTCTGTTGAATTCCTAAACAGATTTTTATTTTTCTGCCAGAAGCACAATTTTCCATTCTATTGACAGGGTTAGTTGTGAAATATGAATATCTACTAACCACAGTCAAAAAAATGAAAACTAAAATGGTACGGACATGTCACGAGATCCCAAAGACTCACAAAAACAATCCTTCAAGGCACAGTGTCAGGTGGAAGGTGGAGAGGAAGACAGAGAAAGTGATGGGAAGATAACATGCAAGAATGTACATGTTGCAGGCTGAGTGACACCCTGCGAGTGGCCGAGGACAAAAGAGATTGAGAGAGCTGTTGAGAATTGTGATGATTGTTGAATTTTATAATGTTATAAAAACTGACGGCACCGACTCTAGTATCCAAAATCTTGGCTGTTGCTGTTGAGTGCACTATGAGTGAGTGCACTATATGGGGGGTAGGGGATAGGGAGAGATTTCGGACACAGCCTCTGTCCCTCAGTCTTGCCTCACTCTCTGCAAAGATATCAAACCAGTTTGATATTCATGGAGCACCTCGGCTTGTCGGCAGCGACTAAAATGGATTGTGGAGTTTGGCGACAGAACTGGTGGGCGTGGCCGAGGTCGTCTGGAGGCTGGGATCCAACGCGGTCAAAGTCGTCTCAAAGCCATTGATTTTGTTGATATTTAACACCTACAGCGTACATTTTACCTGTGCTCTGGCCCGGTGAAGCTGAGGCTATCCAGGACGTGCACCAATTTATACAGCGCCCAGGCACAGACAATTCAGGTGCAATAGATTAAAGGTGGAGTATTATGCGCTATGAGGCTGCTGCTGCTGCTGCATGTGTAGCGAGTGTGAAACGAACAAGGGGGTTGCTTGGGCTGGGCGATACATAGTCTTGTTGCCCCCCCCCCCCCCTCTCCAGACACACGTTTACATTTAGGATGTTAAACAGTTATATTTATATATAATATGGAATGCACACATACATACATGTACAGTGAAATTCTTCCTCCAGATTTACCTCATCCCTGAGGAGCAGTGGGCAGCTGTGGTACAGCTGGTTGAAACCCACGCAGACACGGGGAGAACATGTAAACCCGACACAGAAAAGAACCTGGGCAGGATTCCGGCCGACTTAATTTTCGTACTTTCAGTACCAGCACCATGCCATTCAAACACAGCATTCAAAGCGCTGACCAGACCCACAGCCTTGTACGGAGGAAGGCGGGGCATCATCATCATCATCGGGCGGGGCGGGACCCGATGAAGAGCAGGCTGACTGCAGCATCGACAGACGTCCGGCCAGAGACGGCGCCCTCAGTGGTTAAGTCCTGCAGACTGGCAGGTTGTGGAGGGGGGCGTGAATAATGCTAATCTTATGGTAATGGTGGAGCAGGATATGGTAATTCAATTCAATGCACTGATTTATTAAGCGCCAATTCCCCCAAGATCACCCCACGCACCCCCCGCGTTCCCCCCGGGGATCTACATAGACTACTGTATACTGTATACAGCCGTCATGCCTCTGTTAACAACAAGGACAATGTAAGTGCGGCAGGGAAATTCCCACGATTTCTGTTCAGATCAGAAATTAGAAGACGCTGTCACAGATTCTGCTGTGTCCGAAATTGCTCACTATTCCCTATATAGGGCACTATACGGGGATTCTGAATTCTCATGTAGCCTATATAGTGCACTCAATGTGCCCCACAATGCACCGCGAAAAGTAGTGAGCATCGACGTACCCTAGACCCAAGCAATATGATCCATAATGCATTGGGAAAGGTTTTAAAAACGACCTAAACTACAAAAATATGGGAGGGCGGGAGTTACTAGCGACCAACCACAGCAAATAGTTATAAAAGTAAGTACTTTTGACTTTTTCCGATGATTGTTGAATTTCATAATTATGCACATTATAATTATAATAATTTTGATAGCGCCGACTCTAGTGCCCAAAATCTCGGTCGTTGCTGCTGAGTGGACTATAAGTGAGTGCACTATATAGGGAGCAGGGAGTAGGGGATAGGAAGCGATTTCCGATACAGCCATAGCCTTGTTGCGGTGGTTTCGATCACAGCACATGATAGAGCTTCCCACACCAGATTACCATGCGGTTATTTTTGGTAATATCACAGTATGTTTAATGATATTATGCATGCGTGTGAGTACGATTATGCGAGACTCTTGGGGGTAAGTATCCACTCACAGCCGAGCAGTGATGTACGACGCGTCACCGGGAGGGCCGCAGCCGTGCTAATGTGCTGCATACCGATCCTACAGGCTGTAGTACGGTGTCATAATGTCACAGCCAAGAACAATGAACAAGGGACACTCCGCCGTCACTTCGTCAACCGCCAAACGTCAGAACATCATCTGCATAGATAGCGGTAGTGGGACCCCCTTCAGGCATGTCTTTGTCACTGATGGAGAGAGAGAGAGAGAGAGAGAGAGAGAGAGAGAGAGAGAGAGAGAGAGAGAGAGAGAGAGTAAGAAATGAAGTGAGACAGAGATGGAGAGATATTGAGAGAGAGAGCGAGCATTTCTTTTTCAGAGAATCTGAAGATTGACAAATGGAATAGAGCAGCAATTTTAATTTTTTGTCAAGCCAGCAACACCCATGGTCTTGTTGCTGTGGATTAGATCACAGCACACAAACGCTGTGAGATCGCTTCCCCTCACGGTCATATACTGCACGTCTGCTTGTACCCCTTTCACACAAACGATACACAAGAAAATGGTGCTCACGCTGAAAAAATAACTTGGGGAAAAATTACGTATGTTCAAATTTTTAAGAATTTTGAAAATTATATGCCAGACTTGAAGGCCTTAGTTTTAGAATTATGAATGTAATGCTTTTTCTCAAGGCCTTTTAAGAATCTGCAGGAACCCTGGTATCCGAGATGGCAAATAACAAGGTACATATACTCAAGTACTGTACTTAAGTAGAATTTTCAAGTATCTGTACTTTTAAAAGTCCTTTTTTTCTGTGAGTACTTTTTACTTCTACTCAGTAGGTTTTTAACAAAAATATCAGTACTTCTACTCCCTACTTTTACCAACACATAAATTATTATTATTATTTTTTTTTCCTTCAACGCAATGGTAGGACTACGTGTATAGCATGAATGAGTCAGTAGGGGGCGGTACTCAGTAATGCACTGAGTACAGTAGCAGTTAATACGTTGTTTTCATTTAGTATCTGGTTGTGCCCCTTAAAATAAAAAAATCCTATAAAGTGTTGAGGCAAATTTAGGCTTTGTACTTTGTACTTTATACTTTCAAAAATACATTTTAGAGTAGATTTTAGAGCACGTACTTTTTACTTTGAAAAATACTTTTTGAGTAAATTTCTCAACCTTTACTTTTTACTTTACTTGAGTAGATATTTGGATCAGTATTTTGTAGTCTTACTCAAGTTGTTTGTTTACAAATGTATTTTACTCCTACTCAAGTAAGAAATCTCGGTACTTTTGCCATCTCTGCCTGGTATACAGTCTGCTATGAGCAGAGACAGTGAAACACTGCAACGTCCTCGATTTCGGTCACACGCCAAATAATTAGTGATTCACCCAAACCACACGGAGCGACACAGTAGCCAGTCGGGCGGCAGACTTGTCACCTCTGGGCGGTGGTGACCGACCCCAGGAGCCGGTCGGGCGGTGGTGACCGACCCCAGCAACACGAGATGAACAAACTGCCTCGACACGTAAACAAAGAATCTAATAAGAGAACTTTTCTTACCCTTCAGCAAATCTCATGATCTCATGATCGCCCACCCAGGCTCCTTTCAGAATTTTGGAGGCCCTAGGGCAGTTTTTTTGGCCAGGGGTTTGTCAGTCTTACCCAGGAAAATGTTGTATTTTGCAATCTAGTGTATTTTAATCAATCATAGTGTAGAATGATGTCATGGTTTGGCAGCGGCAGACATTTTGCTGGTATCATGTACGGTGGAGTATACGTGCGGTTAAGTGGTTCACCTTAACACTTCACGTCCATTATATCGCACGTGATTAGAACGATCATTGAGTCTGGTAAAACCAGGGTCAGAAATCATTAAAAAAAACCTGTCAATTGAATCGTGTTATCGAGTCACAGCGCAGTAGGTGGGACAAGTGGCGTGGAGGCGTGACAACCAAACTCCGCCCACGTCTGGCGTAACCTGTACAAACTCCCCCCATGTCCACGCTGATTGGCCGATTGAAAATGTTCCGGCGGCTTGCCTGATTTTCCCAGACCCAATGCGTGGACGATGCATTGGTTCTGGCTCGCCAGGCTATTTTTGATGCAATTTCAACTTAAAAAAAAAAAATAATAATTCAGTCACTGCTATACACATTTTGGCTCCCTTGTTTGAACCACCTCAGCTATCACCGTAGTCACGAGATCCCAAGGACTCTCAAAAATAATTCCAGGGCCAGGTGGAAGGACGAGAGGAAGACAGAGAAAGTGATGGGTTGATAACCTCCAAGAGTGGACAAGTTGCAGGCTGAGTGACACCATGCGCGTGGACAGAGAGAGATGGAGAGAGCTGGTTGTGAAGTCTTCAGTGGTGCCCCAACGGTCAGACAGACTACGAGAACAGAGAGAGATGGAGAGAGCTGGGTGTGAAGTCTTCAGTGGCGCCCCAACGGTCAGACAGACTAGGGGAGTGATGATACTGGTCTGTCTATCCATCTGTCTTTCTGTCCATATGTCCCTGCGGTTCTCTCCCTCTCTCTGACACTGAACAGGTTTCCTATTATCTGCCAGGGGTTCTGGTAGTTCCACAGACAAACGTATCTTTGTTGGTGGTTCCGGGTGAACAGATGCTGATCACGGCAGAATGGTGTGAGGGAGAAGGAGGGAAGGATGGGCGAGTGATCCGAGGGGTCGGCAACGACTGCATAC
>OMKY01211532.1:0-14097 GCA_900302395.1 Bregmaceros cantori | reverse complement strand
TGACGGTCGGTACGGACATGAAGTGGTGAGGTATAGCACTTCACCCCACATGAAGTATACTCCAAAATATTTATTCCCGATCCCCGCTAGAATCCTGATCCTGCAAAAATTGGCACAATTGTCAATTTCAATAATAGGTTGGGTACTGCTAACGTAATAAACATCATTTGGCATGCTCCCCGACTCATTTACCGATCCTGATCGGGACAAAATCACGAGTCCCGATCCTTGGAAAATCGTCTGATCGATCACCGATCTGAAGATCGGATCGGTGCACCACTACTATATTGTGTTGTGTTTCTACCTGTGTTGTGTGTTCTATAGAGCGACAGCCCTCTGAATGCCTCCGAGGAACACTTGAACAATGGCGAGACCTTCGCAGAACACACTTCTGCAGACGATGCCCAGCCGGTGAGTGCGATGGATATGGAATTTTGGGGGGCGATGTATTGAGGAATAAGCGCGACTCCTAACCGATATGTCGGCCAATTATTTAAAAATACATTCATTTAAAATGTTTGTCCTGGGACGGCGCCCTGTTCTTGGGAGCCGCGGCGTGTGCTGCCAGAAGCCGCCATAATTCTACTCCCGTGCTGCGGGTGGCGCCAAACCTATTTGGCGCTGTCCTCGCTTCCTTAACACAAACCCAGCGTGTGTGCCCTGCCCATGGGATGTGTTTATATACAGTCTAAATGAATGTATAACGATATTACAGCTGTCATTGATTTATTTCAAATTTGAAACATTGTCTAGCCTGTTGGGTAAAAAAATAATTGAATCGTGGTGAATTCTTAAGTATCCAAAAAAATTGAATCGTTCAGAAAATCGATACTGTATCGAAACGCCGTGATGGGTGTGATTTACACCAAGGCCAGCACTGACAAGGAGACGAATGTGCCGAATAAATGTTTACTCTTATTCTGCTTCTGCTTATTTTGGCAGAAGAAAAGTTGTTCTGTTTTAAAGTTATGGAATTAGTTTGACTCGTTACCGGATGTTCTTCACAGGAGTGTGAACAGGACGTGACCCAGGGCTTCACAGCCCAGCACGCCCTGCGGCAGGCCCAGATGTCCAAAGATCTGATCGAACTGAACAAGGTCCTGGCCCTGAAGGAGGCCTTCGTCAAGAAGATGTGTCAGAACGACGGTCAGCTGGAGTCCCAGCACCAGGTTAGTGGTCCAAGCCCATCTACTGGTAGAACCTTGTCTCCAATTGGAGATTGTAGCTAAAGAACGATGAGACAAGCTGCTGTTGAAGATAGCTAGAGATGTTTCCAACATCGAATCTTTTGGTTGGTAGTCACATGTTCTGGTGCTGTGACTCTGGACAGGAGCAGATGCACGTTCTTCAGGCGACCATTGACTCGCTCCAGAAGGAGAAGGAAGCTCTGCTTTTGGCCCAGAGAGACTCGAAAAAAGACGTCAACCACGCCAAGTAAGTCTATGGATGATGCCCCTAGACTTGTTTGATTGTAGGATTGTATATCTGCATCTTAGGTTAACCCTTTTATTGCCTTTAACTAATACACACATTTGTAATGTGTAATTTTAAAAATGTGAAATATTAAATTGACATCATTGATGAAAAATATTAATATAAGTTAAATTGTAATTGTTGGTTCAGAACCAAATTTGACTATTTGAAATGTGTCAATAGGTAATCATTGCCTGCTGTGATTCTTATTTTTCAACTCTGATTAGAAAGCAGACTAGTTGACTAATTATATAATTATTAAAATAAACATTTGTTGCATCGAGGAGCTGACGTAGCCCTTGGTAGTTTGTTAGTAGTTCAAGGCACGGCCTAAACTCTGCCGATCTCGCCCTTTTTTTAGGCTGAGCGAGCAGCGCAGGAAGCGTCTTCAAGAACTTGAGTCCCAGATGGCCGACATGAAGCGCAAGATCTTGGAGCAATCCAAGCTTCTCAAACTTAAGGAGGCCTCGGTGCGCAGCGTCTCCAAGCTGGAGACAGAAATCCAGGTCTGGACCGATCAGGACTGCTGCCGTGTTCCCTCCTTGATCGTGTGTTTTATAATTTATATAAAGTTTGAAGATCCTCTAAATATTTAGTGCAAATCTAAATATAAGCAGCTCCGTAGCGTACCCTATGATTTAACTGAAAGTCAACTTTGACATTACTTTTTCGAAAATGATGCTCACATTATGTAACACTTTAAAGCTCGGTACCTTTGTCGCCTCGGCACTCAACAGGATAGTTCCGTGCCGTCGTGTTCCAATCGGCACCTAGTTTACTTTAGCTGGTTTACTTGGGCGGAACTTCTAACGAAGATTCTCTCCTTATCTATATGCCTGCGGTTGTATGCCATCACTGAAGATTTCTATTCCGAAAAAAAATGGCTCCCTATGCTCACCTGCGCTGCTCCGCCTACAGGCCATGCGGTCTCAGAGGGTGCAGCTCATGCGGCAAATGAAGGAAGAGGCTGACAAGTTCCGCTTGTGGAAGAGCAAGAAGGACAGAGAGGTTCTGCAGCTGAAGGAGAAGGTGGGACACGGTTGTAGATGTAGGTTAATGATTTCAGTCTCCACAGGATCGGATTTATGGTGGGATGTCTGTGTTGCAGAGAAACTTCCCCGAGTTTTGGCTGTCGTTGATCATGTCGGGGCCTGAAGACGCAAAGATCTAAAGACTCCTTGAAAGGAAAAAGTTTGGAGAAAGTTTGCATAAACCTTTATCAGCTGAGGCATCCGTGTGACGTAGCGTGCAGGACTAGTCAGTTATTGTACCAAACAGATATGGGCAGAGTAGCCATAAAAATTACTCAAGTAAAAGTAAAGTACTGCACAAAAGTTACTTAAGTAGCGAGTAACTTTTCGTAAAAAAAAATGAATACAAGAACAAATTTCGCTTTTGAAAAATGTAATTTGAATGCCCCTTGTTGCGAAAGAGAGCCCGAGAGAAAGGGCGAGAGAGCGAAAGAGAGCGCCCAAGAGGGAGAGCGAGAGAGAACAGTTCCCAACGGGTGTCGCTAAAGACCAAGTTAATGTAATGAGTAGTGAATTGCTGACATCTCAGGAAAAAAAAATTTTCACCTCAAAGTTACTTGAGTAAAAGTAGAAAGTAACTTGTGAAAAATGTACTCCAAAAGTAAAAAAAGTACACACAAAAAATTGTAACGCAGTAAATGTAATGCGTTACTGCCAATCTCTGGTACCAAATGTATAGGTTTGTCAACTCCGACCAGAGACAAATATACAATTACTTATGAGGCACTTTGCTATGTGGCCATACCAGCGTTGAATCGCAGAACCTGCATGCCAGCGGTCTGGCATGCACATCCAATGGGATATCTCCTACTGTTGTGTCTTCATATAAACAGGTTTTAAGATATTGAAGGACCGTGAGTGGTATTGTTGCTTATTAACAGGGTGGTTGTGTGTACAGGACCGTAAGCGGCAGTATGAGATGCTGAAGTTGGAGCGAGACTTCCAAAAACAGACCAATGTCTTGCGACGAAAAACTGAAGAGGTGAGTCTACGACGGCCTCCAGAATATTCCACTACTACAGGGAGGTCCCCAAGATGCCCAGGTTTACTGTAGAGCCGTGCTTTCTGTCACAGGGTGTGACGGTGTTGACTGATGTTGTAATTAATATGAAATAAAATGTCTTTAAACACATTACAATAACTTTTTGACGCAAAATAACCTGTCCATGATTTTTTCTTCGTACTTGTTTCCTCGTCACTCCTCTTAACTGAATAAAGGCTGATTCGTACCCTATGTGTACGCAATCTGTCCGTACGTTCCATGCGTTGCTGTCGTCAGACCTCCGAGCATCTTTTACGTTACCGTGTGCAACAACAGCTGTTTACACTTGAGTGCCCCATCACATTTTCCGGTAGTATTGCTCCGTTTCATCCGTTCGCACGTAATCATTATAGTCAATTACGCATGTAACGCGTGTGAAACGCTCCATCCGTAGTTTACCTGAGGTATGAATGGGCCTTAATGGGCGCAGTGATACTTGAACGTTGGTGCACTTGCAAATTTGTGCCTCTGGGAACATAAGTCATCTTATACCTGAAATGCTAATTTAACACTGGTTAGTTCCAGGGCTAAATTAATTGAATTCGTTGTGTTTCTGTTCAGACTGAATTTTTTTTTTTTTTTTTATCACGATATTCGAAAGGGTGTTTTGGCATTTGTGTTGCATCGTATTATTATATGTTCGAAAGTCACAAGAATGACGATATTATCGATTTATTTTTATTTTAAATTTTTTTTTATTATTTTTTTTAATTGCAATAATTTCTTGGCAAATTTTTCGTCCAGCAAAAGTGACGGCCCTAGTCTCTAGCAGGTTATTGATCTGTCCAGTATGTTTATCTGCTCCTCAAATACGCACGTGTTGTGTAAAAATGGCGTTATCCCAAAGTGTTAGAAAAAAAACTAACGAGATTCTGTGCAGGCAGCGGCCGCCAACAAGCGTCTCCGTGACGCGCTGCAGAAGAGGAGCGAGGTGCAGGACAAGAGGAAGGACGCAAACCGCTCTAAAGAGACTGCTGCCGCACGTCTCAAGGTAATGGCTAGAGGTGGACGATCTACTAAAAAACTGTACAAAACAATTTTTTTTTTCCTCTACCGTGTGTGTGTCAAGTGACGTGCCTTGCTAAACGCAAAGGCAACCTTGCCCCAATCCCCGCGTCCGCTGAGACTGTTGATACCCCGGGGTATTTGCACGGGCCGACGACTGTTTAAACGTGTGTGTAAAAACCGGTTAAATTGTTTGCTCTATGTATTTGAACATATCCTATGTCTGGGAGACTATTTCCGGTTGTGCATTCATCCAACTTTCACTGTCAGTCATCAAGCTCCATGCATCTGGGGCTCCATCTTGTGGACAGACGAGGAAGCGAATGTAAAGGTGTTTTAAACACCCTTTTAATGTTGATACAGTTACACTGAAGTTTGAAATATATTTTGTATAAACTATAGCTAAACGCAACATTACACAATATAAGAAACTCTAAGAACAAACACATTTTTTGGTCTTCAGGACCAATATTTTGGTGGTGGAACGGTTCCGACAACGAAAACATAGGCCTTCCTGACCGTTCGGAACGTTTTAAAAAATAGTTTGGTTTTCAACCCTGATGGTAGTATCTTGGGTAACGCCCGCTGTCTGTTGTAGTCTTGGCTAATGGAAGAGGTTGAGCTGCTGGTCAGCACGGCGGAGGCACGGCGCCACCTGCAGGATCTGTTGGAGGACCGCAAGATCCTGGCTCATGACATCGGAGAGCTGAAACGACAGCTGGAGTCGGGGCAGAAGCCGGCCACCAAGATCAGGGTATGTTCACACTGGCCCCATCAATCCACAGTTCCAGTACCACCCTGTGCCTTGTTATGGAGCTGAGACGTCAATACAATACTTGTGTATTTCCAGTCGTCTTCTACTGCTTTCTAGAGCTGCAACTGATTAATAGATGATAATCGATTATTGAATTGATCAGCAACTTATTTGATAAGCGATTGATCGTAATCCTTGTTTGGGCACTCCTCCGCTTAAATGTGTTCAATATGTTGCAATGTTTGCAATATCAATGTTTCAGATTAATGATCATTACGATTTTGTGTGCCGCAGTAGCTCAGTCTGTTAAGAGTGAGTGCACTACGAAGCACACAAATGCATGTTTGGCACGCAGAATCGTGTACACGCAGAGTTGAGTTCGCCGGTAACTTTGCCACATGTCTCCTCTCCAGGGCTTTGAACCGGTTCAAGAAACGAAAACCGGGAACTTTTAGTATTTTCTAGGGAACAGAAACAAAACCAGAAACGTTATCTTTTATGTTCCGGAACAGGAACACTTAAAATAAATAACGGTAACCGGTTAATAACGGTTTTATTTCGTTCCTCAAAAGAGTGCACTTGGGGATAACTTCAGAAATAAAACAAGAGTATTTATAAAATATTTGATGCAGCAGTGAAGTAGGAAACGTTGCGGGACTCTCTGCAGCATGCTGTGGGTTCGCTCCGACATGCAACGAGAACTTGGCTATAGAGCGCTACCAGCGCACCTCCTGTAGCGAGTCGCTTTGGGTTCGCCACAAAAATTTTACATAGCAGCTGACAGGAACGATATTAACCGTTCCGGGAGCAATATTTTTTTGGTTCTTACCGGTTCAGGAACGTCAATTTATTGGTGGAACACATAACCGGAAACGTTATAATTCTGTTTCTGTTCGGAACGAAACGCTTGCGAAAAGCAAATGTTGCGATTTCAAAGAAAAAAAAACGGATTAATTGATGAATTGTCAGAAAAGATGGCCATTTAATCGATTATCAAAATAATCGTTAGTCCAGCGCTACTGCTTTCAATGCGTAAATTGGACTACGAAAGTGAACACCATTGTTGTGAATTTTGACAGAATACTGAAATATTCCACAGCTGCAAGCCTGCATCCTAGTTTCAGCCATATTGTATTCTATAACCAACTATCAAATATTTTAATCGATTATTCATTCTAACAAGATGATTCGATTATTCAGAAAAAATGTTTTAGAGATTTGTAGCAATTATGAATATACAATTGAAAACGTTTCAGTCCTAGAATAAAAGTTGAGATTCAAGTGATGAGCGGTATGCTGTTAGTGCAAGATTAATATCAACATTTGTGTTGATATTAACCTGCCGCATGAAATGTGACCAGAGGACTCGTTTTGAATATTGTTTTGTACGTTATTTTTTTGGGGCGCAAGCGCCATCTTTCATTCTTTATTGAGAGAGAGATGGTGACCGAAGTAATTGCACTGTTCGACCTATGGTCTGGGGGACGCGCTCGCTACCCGCTCGGCCACTGCACGCCCCCCCTTTGTTTTTAAAGTGTACTATCTCCTGGCGATACCGTGACGTGCCAGGGTGACGTTGGCTCAACTGACACCTTGTCTCCTGTTCCAGCGGAGGACCATGCTGCTTTCTGAACTGGAGTCTCAAGAGAAGGAGACTCCTGTTGGCAAACAGGTGGAGAACCTGGAGACTGAGATGAACCTCAGGTGTGTTCACATGCTTTTTATTGTAGTTTATCTTTATTTTGGACTTGATTTACTAAAAAACAATCTCTTTGCATGTATAGAATAAAAAATAATATCACAATGCATGATAGACATTAAGGCTGAGAGATATTAAAAAAAAACATCTCGATAAGTGTTTGCAATATCTCTATACGATATATATCTCTATCTACGCAGGAGAGAAATAACATAGCAACTTCCTTATTTTAACTGTAAACTATGATTAATAGTTATTCCAACATCACCGAAACATTGAATGATAAAACACTGAAACAATAAAAATGATTACATTAAAAAAAAATCCTTGGTTATTAATGTGTAATGGACTCTTATATAATTTTTAAATAGAGATTCAATATTTTTATGTATCTGTTCATTCATTTACTTCACAAATATTGTTGGGAGATGCTCTGTGTTGGAACACAATTGTTTTTATGAAAACCATTTATTATAGGCGAGACCGCGGGGACGCCCAGAGAGGGGGAGATCGAGAGGGAGATTTAGGTGGTGGGTTGATCCACTTCACCACTGTTTGAAGGGGTGGAAGAGCGGGCCTGTGGGAGACTCCAACTCCTAACGGGACACGGACACCTAACGATTAATCACACTCGACTAATCGATGACCGAATTTGATTGGATGGACTCCAGACCCAAACGCACGTTCAAACGATGCGTTGAAGATTCGTTTGGTTTGGCTTGCGAGGCTAGTTCCTCCCCAGGACCAGGAGGATCCCTCCCGCCCTACACAGTCCACACCACCATATTCACCCTCCGGCAGGCACTACTGAGCTCTGCCTACAACCTCTAAACTCAAAATGTTGAAGTCTCCAAGCAAAGCATTGAACACCCTCAATGTCAGTCTATTGTGTCACTATTACTGTATTACAGTTCATAAGGGAATTCATTGTATCCGACCCTAATTCCATGTGTGTCTTTCTAGTCTGCCTGCATATGCAAGGTTTGGCTCAAATATGCTTAATGTATGTTGCTCCCACTGCCAGGCACCATCGTCACTGCACACATTCACTTGGATACTGGACTCTGCCAAGCCCCACATTAACACGTACAATACAATAAAGAAGTTGTTTTTCATTATTTTCCATTTCCCACAATTGCAAGGCGTTGGATTTTGACGTTTTCTTTCCTCAAGACTTGTTGAGTTGAACATGGACTGCTGTTGCTATCTCAGGAGCGCCCAAATCGCCGACCTCCAGCAGAAGGTCCTCGATGCGGACAACGAGGGCCGTGTGAAGCAGCGCTGGGACAGTATCGGTACCCTGGTGGAGGCCAAGAGCTGCCTCAAGTTCCTCATGGCTGAGGTGAGGACCAGCCCAACAACCCTTTAATGTGGCAATATCTAATATATTACATATGTAACCCAAGCCTTGTGGGTCGCTCTGCCTCCCAACACCCGGGACTCTGCGTTGTGTTTAGTGATGATTGCCGGGTGGGATACGAAGAAGAGTCGGACACACTGGCTGCTGATGATCGCGGTTGAGACCTTCTTTATTGTAGTTTGGTGTCACCTTCCCGAGCACAAGGGGAAGACTAAAGATCAAAATGGTGGCCTGGCCACTCCCACCTACGGTGTCTGGCAGATGACATAATGCCTCAGGCAAACTCCCTGCTGCCACCTGTTGGTGGACTTGAGTCACTACCTTACACATACATAATATGTTGTCTCGGTAACCCGGTGTCTTTTATTGGATGGGATGAGTCGCAAGCTGGGTTGAAGAGATCGAGACATCAGAGCTGTTAAAAAGCTGGGCTTTCGTTCTGAACTGAACAGAAACAGAATTCTAACGTTTCCGGTTATGAGTTCCACCAATAAACTGACGCTCCTGAACCGGTTAGAACAAAAAAAAATATTGTAACTGGAACGGTTAATTTTGTTCCTGTCAGCTGTTTAATGCTATGTAATATTTGTTGCGGCGAACCCAAAGCGACTCGCTACATATGCCCGCTGGTAGCGCTCTACAGCCGAGGTCTCGTTGCGTGTCGGGGCGAGAGTCCCGCAACACTTCCTACTTCACTGCTGTATCGTAGATTTTATAAATATTTTGTTTTATTTTTGAAGTTATCCCCAAGTGCACCGCTTTTGAGGAACAAAATAAAACCGGTATTAACCCGTTACCATTATTTTTAAATAAGTGTTCCTGTTCCGGAACATAGAAAATAATAACGTTTTGTTTCTGTTCCCTGGAAAATACTAAAAGTTCCCAGGTTTTCGTTCCTTGAAGCGGTTCAAAGCCCTGGTTTAAACCCTCCATGGAGAGAGTGTAAAAAACCCGTCTAAACTGTAGATTGCATCATGTCACTCTCCAATCTGTTTTTTAAAATATCAGTCAGTTAATGGAATGTTTAATCGTTGAACCTAGGTGTGTTTGTATGTGCACAGCTGGTCTCTGCGAAGTCCTCTAATTCTAAGCTCCAGAGCGAGGTGCACCAAAAGGAGGCGAACCTACAGGACAACCTGCGGACCCTCGCTGAGGAGCGGGACATTATGTCCACAATGGACATGGAGCACCAGCAGAGGCTTGTGGAGCTGGAAAATGACCACCAGGATAAGGTAATGGACGGTGTATCTATATCGAGATACAATTCTATGATCCTGGTGAAGGATCGCACGGCGCAACATTTTTAAGAACTCAAATAGACGATTTATACGATATGTGCAAAATGTACCATCATTTCGTCCAAGTCTAATTTGCCTGCTAATTTCTGTTGGGTAAAATAGGGCTGTGCAAAAAAATCGATTCGAAATCTGATTACTTTGTTCAGAGGACCTTTGAAAAAGTGAAATCGTCAAATCGGATTTCCTTTTTAACCTTGATAATCATGATTTTACTGGTCTGTTTTCAAGTTATATGGGTGAATAAAATGTATATAAATTGATAATTGTATTAATCCTAAGCCAATATGTTGACCTTTTTTTTTTTTTTTCAAGAAATCTGAAACAAATCGAGATTTCAAAGACACAAATCGGGATTTTCTTTTTTGGCAAAATCGCACAGCCCTAGTGTGAAATAATTTTGGCCATGACCAAGGCTTGTGTGACACGCTTGATTTCAGCCGATACTGGAGGTGCATCGTTTTGGTTCTAGACGATCCAGAGTAACGTCCTCTCCCGATGGTTGGTTGAAAACTAGTCCTCTGCAAGAATTGATTCGAGTTGACGGCGCCCCACGGAAGCAATCGTGGTGATGTAAAGTTTGTGTGTGTGTGAAGGTGCGGTACCTATTGAGTCAGATCCAGAACCACAAGATCTCGCCCAGCAAGGAGCCCTGTGACCGGAAGAGGAGCAGCGAGGAGGAGCTCGGTCCCGTCTTGAAGAAGAGGAGAAGCGAGTCCACCGAACGGGAGCTACAAGACCGGCTGGCTACTCAGGTAGGAGGTCACGGCGTTGGTTCAGCTACAAGCAGGGCTTGAAAACAACATTGTTTTTGTTCTCGGAACCGTTCTGCCACCAAAATATCGGTCCTGAACCGGTTCGGAACACAAAAATTGTGTTCGTTCTTAAAGTTCCTAATTTTGTGAAATATTACATTTTTATATAGTTCATACAAATATATATTTGGTGGGCTTTCAAACTTCAGTGCAACTGTATTAACGTGAAAACCAGGTTTAAAATGCCTTTGCATTCGCTTCATCTGTCGATGAAGCCCCAGATACATGGGGCTTGATGACTGACAGTAGAAATAGTCTCCTAGACATAGGATGTTAAAATATATAGATTTTGTGGATTTCATAATGCTCTGTTTCTGTTCCGGAACAGGTGCAGCACATCTTTTTTCGTTTCCGTTTCCGCTCCTCATAAAATTCTGCAAAATTCTGTTCGTTTCAGTTTTCGTTCCTTGAACCGGTTCGGAGCCCTGGCTAGAAGTCAGTGATGGTTTACATTCAGGAAAACCCTCAGCGACCACTTTGCTTGTGTTTGTCTTGCAGGAGGCGGACCTTCAAAGGCTCAATCAGTTGAACGACCAGCTGCTGAAGGAAAACGAGCAGTTTAAAATGGTAACGAACGTTGCTAAAACCATCTTTCTAGTGTATTGTAGTGTAAATATGACGCTACGGGGAGAAGACAGTGGGGCCGGTGGGAACGCTTTGTCAAGTACGGCTGTAACCTCGTAGAGTCCATTTCCACTAACTGTCGTGTTGTCAAGTACGGCTGTAACCTCGTAGAGTCCATTTCCACTAACTGTTCGTGTTGTCAAGTACGGCTGTAACCTCGTAGAGTCCATTTCCACTAACGGTCCTCGTGTTGTCAAGTACGGCTGTAACCTCGTAGAGTCCATTTCCACTAACTATGAGGTTACAGCCGTACTTGACACGACAGAGTCCATTTCCACTAACGGTCCTCGTGTTGTCAAGTACGGCTGTAACCTCGTAGAGTCCATTTCCACTAACGGTCCTCGTGTTGTCAAGTACGGCTGTAACCTCGTAGAGTCCATTTCCACTAACGGTCCTCGTGTTGTCGAGTACGGCTGTAACCTCGTAGAGTCCATTTCCACTAACGGTCCTCGTGTTGTCAAGTACGGCTGTAACCTCGTAGAGTCCATTTCCACTAACGGTCCTCGTGTTGTCAAGTACGGCTGTAACCTCGTAGAGTCCATTTCCACTAACGGTCCTCGTGTTGTCAAGTACGGCTGTAACCTCGTAGAGTCCATTTCCACTAACTGTCGTGTTGTCAAGTACGGCTGTAACCTCGTAGAGTCCATTTCCACTAACGGTCCTCGTGTTGTCAAGTACGGCTGTAACCTCGTAGAGTCCATTTCCACTAACTGTCGTGTTGTCAAGTACGGCTGTAACCTCGTAGAGTCCATTTCCACTAACTGTCGTGTTGTCGAGTACGGCTGTAACCTCGTAGAGTCCATTTCCACTAACTGTTGTGTTGTCAAGTACGGCTGTAACCTCGTAGAGTCCATTTCCACTAACGGTCCTCGTGTTAAGTACGGCTGTAACCTCGTAGAGTCCATTTCCACTAACGGTCCTTGTGTTCGTTGTGCCCACAGAAGATGTCCCTCCTCGCGCTGGCCAGCGGTAAAAAGGTCCAGCTGCCCACGGCTGTTCTAAGCGCTCAACAGCCGATGAGCCCCAATGACTCCTTTGACTTTGTCCCTCCCAAGGTAAAAACGAGTAACCTTTAGAATCCGAATCAATTGGGGTCCGAGTTGGCCGAGTGGTTATGGACACCGCACCTAAGACGACCCCATTCATGTTAGTGGCGCTGTGTCTACCGCAGTGTCGCGAGTTCGACTACGCTTGTCTGCAATGTCTACCCCAGTTTCCGACTAATCCTATCCAATAAAGATGGAGAAACGGCGCTGACGCCAGAAAAAATAACTGAATCAACTTTATTCTACATGTTGGAGATGCAAGCAGTATACACCCATAGCATACAACACTCCGGTAACCATTGTAACTAATGACAACGGCACCCGGAAAATGATCTGTGCTCTACTGATCGAGGCGATCTCCCTGTTGATTACGCCTGGGTCTTCACTAGCGGCAGATTCATTCTCGCAATCCTTTTGTACTCCTTAGCATTATCTTTAGACTAATTAGACGCACAAGCAAGTTTTGTGTTGTTAATGTGAATGAGGGGCAGGCGCAGGTTTCCAAAAAGCCGCGATATCTCCGCTTCAACGTGAAACTACACCCACCTTGGTTTAGCTTAGGATTGCGAGGTGATGGAGAAACCTAGACACACGGTTATCGGCTACTTGCATGGTTCAGTTGCCCTGTCAGATAATCGCTGTGCCCCCACAAAAAACAACAAAAATGGTTGAAATGTCGAGTTTTGGGCAGAATTCCAAAAAAAAGGGAACATTAACGGATTCATCGATAACCAAAATAATGGTTAGTGTCTGATATAGGGCTGGAACTATCAAAACCTACACCGGACATCTGGTGTATGAAATGTCACTCAGAATTTGGATTCTGAGCAGGGCTCCGAACCGCTTCAAGGAACGGAAACGAAAACCGGAAAAAAGATTTCTTCAAATGTTCCACAACAGAAACTGAACATTATGAAATCCACAAAACCGGTTAAATTTTTTTTTTCTGTTCTCTATATTAACATATTAGTTAACATATCCTATGTATGGGAGACTATTTTCGTCCACTTTCACTGTCAGTTAAATATCGACCTGCCTGAACCGTTCAGAACGGAACGTTTGAAAAATAATTTTGTTATCAAGCCCTGGTTCTGAGGGAAATGTACTTATGGTTTTGCTTGTGTGTGTGTCTGCGTGCACAGCGGAAGATGAAGATCAAACGAAGCACTGCCCTGCCACCTCTTCGGTCTGTGGACATCGCCCTGGAAGACGTCATCTCTGACGAAGATGACAGCGAGGAAGACGACGTCTGGCTACCAGTCAACGGCGCCAAGCAAACCAAAAACTCACTGGGCAACGCCAGGGTGTGTTGGATTGCCGCTGTACACTAGGGCTGGGATGTCATTTTAAGTTATTCTACCAAACGAATTCTATTGGAGTCGAGTAATCTCAATCTCCCTCGTCCAACTTTCACACTAACCCTAACAATAAAATGGGGCGCGAACTCGTGACACTCCACGCCATTATGGCACATATGTGCATTGAAGTGCACTGTAACAGGCTGAGCTACTGCGCTGCACAGTATACTTTTTTTTTGTCTGTGTTCTGTTGTAATGAGTGTTTTTTTTCCTACAGTGTGCGTGTAAAGGACACTGCCTCCACAAACTGTGCAGCTGCCGCAAGGCCAAAGTGGCCTGCGGTCAGAACTGTTTGTGTGAAACCTCTAAATGCAGGAACGTGGAGGTGAGTGGAAGATGGTGGTGTTGAACTTTCCAGGCAAAGCACAATATTGAACTCTCGTAGCATGTTACTGGTGGAGTGTGGACCAACTACCCGCCGTGTACTTTCTATAGACGGGATTACACGCCAAAGAATGGGCGGATTCATTTTGTCCGCCGTTCTGTTGGTCATTTCCAGTTCCTTATTGTTGCCTCTGCCAACTCTGGTACTAGACCGAGGTCTGAGGACACCAGTTCAAAATCCCACCGCTAGGTATTTGTCTGTGTTACACAT
>OMKY01211529.1:0-11612 GCA_900302395.1 Bregmaceros cantori | reverse complement strand
CTGTCACTCACATCCATAGGCATCTCTCCTTACTACTCTCTCTCCTTACTACTCTCTCTCTCCTTACTACTCTCTCTCTCTCTCCTTACTACTCTCTCTCTCTCTCCTTACTTCTCTCTCTCTCTCTCCTTACTACTCTCTCTCTCTCTCCTTACTACTCTCTCTCTCACTCTCCTTAACTCTCTCTCTCCTTACTACTCTCTCTCTCTCTCCTTACTACTCTCTCTCTCCTTACTACTCTCTCTCTCTTTCTCCTTACTACACCTCTATCTCTCTCTCCTTACTACATCTCTCTCTCTCTCTCCTTACTACTCTCTCTCCCTCCTTACTACACCTCTCTCTCTCTCCTTACTACTCTCTCTCTCCTTACTACTCTCTCTCCCTCCTTACTACACCTCTCTCTCTCTCCTTACTACTCTCTCTCTCCTTACTACACCTCTCTCTCGCTCCTTACTACACCTCTCTCTCTCCTCACTACACCTCCCTCTCTCTCTCGCTCCTTACTACACCTCTCTCTTTTTTTCTTTCTCTTCTTCTCTCACCCTCTCCTCACTCTCCTCCATCACTCATGCTCTCTCGCTCTCCCCTTCCTTCTCACTCTCCTCCATCACTCATGCTCTCTCTCTCTCCCCTTCCTTCTCTCTCTCCTCCATCACTCATGCTCTCTCTCTCTCTCTCCCCTTCCTTCTCTCTCTCTCCTCCATCACTCATGCTCTCTCTCTCTCTCATTTTCCAATCTTTGTGACATTCAGTAGATGAGGTGAAGGCTGGGGCTGGCTAGATAGGGACATGTACCCGTGATGTGTGTGTTTTGTATGTGTTGTGTTTTCCCGGCGCCGTTCGTAAGAGAACCGAGCCCTGTACAAGAACCTATAAGAGAACCGAGCCCTGTACAAGAACCTATAGGAGAACCGAGCCCTGTACAAGAACCTATAAGAGAACCGAGCCGAAGTTCAAGTCATTGTTGTTGTTCACAAAAATGATTCAAGTCTGTCTACTGACGTGTAAAGTCCCGAAGGATTGACCGAAATCGCTCCCTATCCCCTACTCCCTAACCCCCATATAGGGGGTTAAGCAACAGCAACGGCCGAGATTTTGGACACTAGAGTTGGCGGTCAAAATTAATTATAAAATATAATTATAAAAAATATAATTATAAAATTCAACAATCATCACAAAAAGTCAGAAGTACTTACATTCATAACTATTTGCCGTGGTCGGTCGCTATTTACTCCCACCGCGGCATTTTTTTTAAAGTTTAGGTCATTTGTAAAACGTCTCTCAATGCGTCTAGGGTACATCCGATGCTCACTACATTTTGCAGTGCATTGTGGGCTACTTTCAGTGCACTATCTAGGGTACATGGAGAATTCGGACACCCCTACAAAACAGGGAGCGATTTCGGACACAGCCATTGTTTGGTATTCCTTGCTAATAATAGCAGCAACAGTCCGCTACAACCCACAGTCTGTCAAGGCCGTGCGCTGCACGTCACAGCCCTGCCAGACTACGTCGCTATGCCGTTATGTGCGATAATAGACGGCGCACATCGCGCAGTCGACGTGAAAGTTCCATGAAGCTCACAGCGTACACTAACTGTGTCTACATAACGGTGTACCGTGACCACGTCGTGTAAAAGATATGAATGTTTTACATGGAGCTGGCTAGCTTACCTCCTCCCCGGCACCCGAGACACGTGCAACAGCAGCCGGACCCTGGAAATATGCGATGTGCTTCTCGCAAACAAAGTAATGTATAATTGATATTTATAATTCATGTTTCACCGGCTTACGCACGTATTTGAATTATGTAGTATACGTTTCCTGGATGTTGTAAATGTAACGCTAAAACAATGATATTGGATGTTTGAAACATTTTGGAGCAGCCAACAAAGGTACCGAATATATGCTTCAAAATGTTAGAATCAATAACATGGACTGTTTCCCCATCATTTTTAAGGAAAGCGGGAGGGCGGGGGTTATCTTCGTGGACCTTGTGAACCTAAATACAGCAACACACAGCTGCCCCCAGTGGATTGGAGTGACATTACAGCACCATTATACAACTACAACTTCAACTACAACTACTACAACTACTACACCAACTACTACAACTACTACTACAACTACTACTACAACTACTAATAATAACAATAACAATAACAATAACAATAACAATAACAATAACAATAACAATAATAATGTATTTTTGGGAATAAAAACGATGAAATGAAAATCAGCCTTGCCATTTCATAGGTCAGACATGTTAATTATGAGATCAAGGATCGGCTAGTGAAACCGCAACCTTCTTTGGGAAATGTGTTAATGACAAGTAGCCATCCAAATTTGGCTCTGTTGTGGTCCAAAACCAGGAATCTCCGCATCTGCCTTTTAACTTCCTGAAACAATGTTGTGTGTGTCTAGCTCCGCCCCGTACACGGCATCACTCGTTCCTCCCGAAAGCAGGAAATGATGGCGGCAATCCGGGAAGCCCTGATGTCACAATCTCGTCCCTACGTGGCAGGGATAAAAGTAAACTCTAGAGCTGTAACCGATTAATCGATGATAATCGATTATTGAAATAATCGCCAACTAATTTGATAATCGATTAATCGGCAGTGAATAATCGTTTCATGGTTTGGCCTTTTCTTTGCTCAAACGTGTTGAATATATGTTGTTCCCAATGCAATTTCTCCAGTGTCAAGGCCCCAATGCAATAAAGACAACACGTAGGTTTGCGTAAAAGCCCAATATGTTATAATTTAGCCTGTAAGAGTAGGCTCTTTCATGCTATTACTATAAAATGAAGATAGAGAAACAGCAAAATGTTTGTAATATTAACATTGCAAACTTTTTATAATGTTTCATAATCATAATTAATGCTA
Source organism: Bregmaceros cantori (assembly GCA_900302395.1). NCBI lineage: Eukaryota > Metazoa > Chordata > Actinopteri > Gadiformes > Bregmacerotidae > Bregmaceros > Bregmaceros cantori. The sequence goes on along the minus strand of OMKY01211529.1, from coordinate 8,728 downwards.
ATAATCGTTCTGATTTTAAATGAAAAAAGGAACCGATTAATCGCCAGTAAAAATGGCTGATTAATCGATTATTAAAATAATCGTTAGTTGCAGCCCTAGTAGACTCCAATCCAAATTACAGACTCTCACAGGGAAGCACTATGTGATATCAGTGTAGCAGTCCAATCATTGGTTGTGTCCGAAATCGCTCCCTAACCCCCATATAGTGCACTATATGGGGCGCACGCCATTTTGTATGGGTGTCCGAATTCTCCATGTACCCTAGATACTAGATAGTGCACTGAAAGTATCCCACAATGCACCGTGAATTGTAGTGAGCATCGTATGTACCCTAGACAGAGCAATATAACCCATAATGCATTGCGAGACGTTTTAAAAATGACCTAAACTTCTAAAAACTGCCGCGGCGGGAGTAAATAGCGACCGACCATGGCAAATAGTTATAAATGTAAGTACTTCTGACTTTTTGTGATGATTGTAGAATTTTATAATTTTTTTTAATAATTATATTTTAGAATAACTTTGACGGCGCCAAATCTAGTGTCCGAAATCTCGGCCGTTGCTGTTGAGTGCACTATAAGTGAGTGCACTATATGGGGGATAGGGAGTAGGGGGTAGGGAACAATTTCGGACACAGCCAGTGTCTTTACACCGTCATGTAGTGCTTCAACACCTGTTACATATGTATAGCAGACGTGGCTCAGTACGAGGTACACCTCACAGTAGCTGCCATTGTTGGTGTGCGCAATCCTGCTCTTATGGCTTGGTGCAAATGGTCCGTGATAGGATCATGGCCTAAGCTTTACTGTATTGGGTAGTGTGGGCTTATTGCTGCGACCTCTGCTGCTGATGTGTCGTTGGTGAACAAGCTGTCTAAATATGTTTTAAATTATATTTAATCTGATGTGTTGCTCATAGTATTTTTATTACTTCATCATCTGAAAGTTTATGCTAAGTAGCCTGAATGAATATAAAGATTTTTTTTTAACGATTTAGGCACTGGATGCATGCAGCACAGTTTTATTTTTTATAATTATGAATTCTATTGAATTCAATTGGCACGTATTACACATATTGTTACTATTATTGTATTTTTGTAATAATAACTTCAAAAATAGAAATATTAATGTAAATATGCCATTTTATACAGGCAGAACCAGGGACATTGTTTGTCAATGGTTTGGGTCCTGAGAGGGTTTAATAGGTATTACGAGTTTGCTCATATGATACCCACATTGGCATCAGATGAAAAGAAAGAGCTATGCTTGTTACGTAAGAGTGCTGCTATTATTTAACTTGACTCATTGGCCATAAATAAAATAAAGAATATAAATGTAATAAAAAATAGATATTTGCTTGATCCTGCATTTTTTTCTACTAGACTTGTTTGCTTTCTCACAAATATTCATATTAGCTCGTATGAGTCCCAGTTATAACCACCCTGTACGGAGGCTCGCATCTACCTGTCAGAGCAGGCCCAGTTACCTCGATACAATAGAAGCACTGTGTGACAAATGAGCAGGCTCTCTGAATAGCCTGATGAATTTCCATCAGGCTACGCTTGCATCATAGGGTGCCTTGGAGTCTCTGGTCACGCATGTGGAGAATTAAAAAAGAAAAACACACACACACATTCAAGGCAGATTTCACTTTCACAACAACTTCTTAATTCCAACCGTAGTTGGTAGTGGACAACCTATGCTCTCGTTCAGATAACAACTCTCTAATTTTAGTTTGTATAGACGAGTTTACATGCGAAACACTGGGGGGAGTCATTTTGTCCCGCGCTTCTGCAGGTAATTTCCGGTGCCTTATTGTTGCCTATGCCAACTCTGGTACTGGACCGAAGTCCGAGCACACAAAACACACAAAACGCACGCCAGTTCGTTCGGTGTCGCTCTGTGACCAGTTACACATCACACCACTCGCTCCGTTCATAATTTTTACTCACCGAGTCGTCTCATGTTCTTCTGGACCAATAGGCTGGCTGCTTCTACTAGTTGTTCCAAAAGGAATGAGAAAATGGAACGAGTTGAACTGATTATTAAATCATGCGTTTGTGCGTCACAGATCCGCACGAGAGCATTTGGGTGTTAAATAGCACACCGCAAGTTACCACCATCCGTTTTAAATAACCCTGTAGGTTTCCCACCGAATATAAATGTTGCTAAATTGCTAAAAACACAGCGAACTAAATGACACCGGACGTGACGTGCAGACACCGGAAGTACCCCCCAAACTGGTCTATTATATGTTTAGTATGAAATGACGTCCAAAAAGTGAATTGCTGCAGTTGGTTGACACATTTCCACCTTCCCTGCATCTCTTCTTCTCTGTCCCCCTCTAGGAATCTTTGCTATCTCTAGACCTACATACAGCAAGCCTGGAGATAACTTCACTCAAACTCTGATAGAGAGGAGTAGACCTGTAACTTGACACACACACCTGTCGATCTCTGTCTCTATCCCCTCTCTCTCTCTCTCTCTCTCTCTCTCTCTCTCCTCCCCCACACACGCACTCTCTCTCTCCATGTATCAGACAATAGTGTCCATTGTTCCTCTCATGACCAGTGTCACTTTACCATTGGGGTCGACAGTGACCAGCTGTTAACATGTGTCCATGGGCACGCTGACAAATATGTATGTTTGTGTGTCTGAGATACAGGCAGACAGAGAGAGAGAGAGACAAGAGTGAGAGAGTGTCTGAGATCGAGACAGGTGGAGAGTGAGAGAGGGAGTGTGTCTGGGATAGAGACAGGCAGGGGATGATAGAAGGAGAGTGAGAGGTATATGTCTGTGTGTGTTTGAAAGAGAGAGAGAGAGAGAGAGAGGTTGATAGGAGAGAAAGTGTGTGTTTATCTGAGAGAGCCATAGAAACAGGCAGAGAGTAAAAAATGAGTGTCGGGGATTGAGACAGCAGAGAGTGTGTGTGTGTGTGTGTATGTGTGTGTGTGTGTGTGAAAGATAGAGAGAGCATATTTGTGTGTGTGAGAGTGAGAGACAAGAGAGAGAGTGTGTGTCAAAGACGATGATGTAGATCATCCTGGGCGGCCATTTTGCCGTCAGTAAGGCGATTGTGTGACCCATCGTGGCAGCGAGGGCCGTGTCCGTTTCAAAGCAGCCGGTGCAGGACGTGCTTCTAGGCGCCAGACTCTCCTCGGTCGAGAAGAACAGTCTGGGAATAAACAACCAATCCTGACAGACAACGAGCGAGTGAAACGTCATGCTGCCCTGACGGGAATTATTCTAAAGACGAGTTTGGGGGGTATTTCTGGTGTCTGAACGCCACGTCCGGTGTCATTTAGTCCGATGTGTTTTTGGTTATTTTTCAACATGTATATTCAGTGGTAACACACTCCTACAGGGTTATCTAAAACGGATGGTGGTAACTTGCAGGGTACTATTCAACACCCAAATGCTCTTGTGCGGATCTGTGACCCACAAATGCATGATTTAATAATCAGTGCCAGTTCCATTTTCTCATTCCTGTTGTAATAACTAGTAGAAGCAGCCAGCCTATTGGTCCAGAAGAACATGTGACCACTCGGTGAGTAACTTTAAGTCGGATTTTGACTGTATTTCATCAATATTTATACAAAATTATGAACGGAGCGAGTGGTGTGATGTGTAACTGGTCACAGATGACATCTAGTGGTCGTATTTTGAATTGGAGTGTGTTTTGTCTGTTTTGTGTGCTCGGACCTCGGTCAAGTACCAGAGTTGGCAAAGGCATCAATAAGGCACCGGAAGTGTGTTTCATCCCGGAGGGACAAAATGCCAGCCCCCTGTATTTCGCGGGTAAACTTGTCTATTGGTCAGCATCTCTTTTTAATGCATGTTTGAAAAAAAAAAAAAAATTCTTCTTAATCTGATGTAACCATCTTGTTGTTATTCAAGAAATGGCACGATTTGTTCATTCATTCATTGGTATGATTGGTAACCCATTGGTATGACAAGAATAAATGATATCACTGCAACTGCCAGAGGAAGGAAAGCTTTCTCTTCCCATATGCTTCTTTGCCACTAATCTTGGCTTTGGCAATCCATGCGCACTCTCTTGCATTTCTTTCTCATGCTGTTTCTCAAGCATGCTGTTGCTTCAACTGTTGCTTTTAATACGCCGAGTCCACATCCATGATTTCAACACAGCAATTTGTCAAACACATGCGTGCAAAGGTTGTTCAAGTTTGTACAACATAGGTTTGCTCTGCTGTTACTCTGTAGCATGTAGCAGACAACTATTATATTTTTTGATGGCTAATCTACTACTGATATTTGACAAAACTCCTTTGTTGTACGTCACATATGATACGTGTGAGCCTGTGAGGTGTTTTTGGCCCTCACATTTCCTGAGGTTAATGGTGGTGATTCATCATTACATTCATCATCATTAATCTTGAGTTAAATTAACTTGCTCGGATACACTTGTACCCAAAGGGCCCTTAGCCATGGACCAATGCCAGCTGTGTAAAGCAAGAGAAACATCACAGCACACAACTTATGTGCAATTAATTGTGGTGTTGTCTCCCAACCTGCGTGTCCTGAATATTGCTGTGTGTAAAAATAGGGTTTGCACAAATTCTTGCCTCCAGGACGGCACGGCACAGACCGTGGTGTGGTGTCAGTAATTACAGCGATTACATTGTGTGTGGCTGCTATTGCGATAGGCCGTTTTTACACTTCCATGTTCTTTCGCTGGTCACCATAGACTGTATATAAAAATGAACACCGCGTTCGTTTTGATGTCCGTGCCTACTTCCGGGCTGGTATGGGGGGAGGCTCGTCTCTGGAAATCGCACCCTATGGTAGTTTCCAATAGAAATATTCCAAATGTAGCAGCCTGTTTTAACCTATTTAAAGATTGTTTCTAATTGATGTTTTAATGTATATTGTTGGGATAATTAACGGTTCATTGTGTGAGGGGGGGTCATAATTTCACGCGTCAAATTTGGCGTTAATATTTTTTATTTCAGCTCCCATAGGATACCATTCATTCCGTCTCTGTCATTGGCGCCCCTAGCGGACAGTACCACCGGAAGAAGTCGCGTGTGGGGTGTCTCTCTCTCTCTCTCACATAGCATATAGCTCTCTCTACCTCCTTGTCTCCGGATATACGGGTACTTACAGCAATGGCACCGCGCTGTCGGAGGCTTCAACCCGGCTAGGATGAAAGCAATAGGATGACGTCACGCTCGCTGCGTCTACTTATATACAGTCTATGGTGGACACCAACTGTGGTGGAATTCTACTTCCCCCCGTGAAAACCAACGCCATAAGTAACAACAATGGTGCCAGTAAGAAATAAATCACACTATAGTGTGTTTCTCCTACTGTATGCCCTTTGGCTGCCGTATCTGCATTTCCATTCTTTTCCTGCTGTTATGTGTTGTGTTACGTACATAGCCTTCATGGAAGAATTTGTACTCTTTTTTTTTTGTGGGTAATGTTGTATTCTTCCAATATTGTTTCAACGTTGACAAAATACATTTTGGGAAATTCCGCGACTGAAGCCTAGAAGACTGGTCCATTTTGCCGTACCAGCTGTGTGTGTGTGTGTTGTTCATTAACACAGTTCCACTTTTTTGTGATGAATATCTGTTCCTTGACTCTCCACAACTTCCCACATTAGCCCAGGTCTATTCCCAGCTATCACCTGTGGTAGCCAGGCTTCAGCATTTTGTTTTTGTGGTAGGGTGGATTGTCCTAATGTGGGCAACTGCTTAATGTGGGACACCTAAGCTCCAGAGGCTCTGGCTCCTCCCTAAACTAAGGATGTCGGTAAAAGCAAACTATGGTAATGTTTCTAACTTTAACTTCAACTGTTATATACTACGTTTCACTGTCCCACCTTAGGCCATTCAATCGCAAATTGCAATCAACAAGACAACAAGGCCTAGGCATCAGTCTCCCATAGATCTAGAGTCTCTCATCAAAATATAAAACATTAAGTGTTTAAATGAATAGCAATATGAATAAAATAATGTAAAACTGAAGACAAATTGTAGGAACAATGTGTTTGGCTAGCTGTCCCATCATTTAACGTAAAGTTTTAGATTTCCCGCGGAGTTTGTCTTGTTTAAGGTTGACATGCGTGATGGCTCTATCGGTGGAACTTTGCCATTTCATGTAATGATGTGAATCTTTGTGTGACTCTGCTCCTCCGCTGGATCTGTCGGCGTGGTCTCCACCGGCCTCATTGAACGCTGTGACTATGTTTTTATTGGACTTGAATGTGTCTTTCACCTCTCGAGGGAAAACATATTTGGAGGGTGAGCCACTGGCCGACCTGTTCTACAATTACCTTTAAATACTTACAGAGATGGCGTTGAGTTTAAGTTTGAGTTTAAGACGCTGTTAATCCTGCCAGAATGTTGAAGTCGCCCCGGCATATTGCGGAATTCACACGTGCGACAGCTCGAGACTCCACAAGGAGCAAGTCAGAGACAGCTGCACTGCCTTCAATGTCTGAGGAGAGAGTTAATACATCGGCCTGACTGAGTTAGCCACCCCTAATAATACTATAGCTTTATTAGCTTACCCTGCTAGCAGATTAGCCTTGTCTTTGATAAAGTATAATTATCTTAATTGCAAGCCAAGAGTGAAAAGTAAAATATCGGAATCAAATTTGAAGTCAACAGAAGAATCAATCCTACAGCCGCTACTTCCAGACAGATTTATTTCTGTAGGTGAGTCAAGTGCTGGGGTGAACCAATTTACACATCTTACCAACCAGAACTTGGTGTAGTACTAGATCTGTAGAACAGGCACCAAACTCTTACATGAAAAGTTATACGTTTATTATATTATATTATTATAGTATATTATTATAACAATGACTCGTGCGTCACCTCAAACGCTTCTCCTAGCAACCAGCTGCCGACGGAAAATTGCAAGCAACATGTGCACTGCCACTTATGGTCGCACTGAGGTTCTCACCAAGTGGTTAGAACCTGAGGGGTGGATTGCCCTAATGTGGGCAGTTTTTTGCAGCTTCCTAATGTGGGACTGTCAGTTGCCTAATGTGGCACGGCGAAATGTAGTGTTGAACAGTTGAAATTAATGTTAAACACATTACCATGGTTTGCTTTTACCATAGTTTCACTGACATTCATTAGTTTAGGGAGGAGCCAGAGACGCTGGAGCTTAAGTTAGACAGTGGCCCGCATTAGAGCAATCCAGTGTTTATAAAGACTCTGTCATAGCTTGGATGGGGAGGGGGTGGGAGGAGGGGTTCTATCAGACTATTACTCTACTGTAGTTTTGCACTGTTTACGTCCTGCTTCTATTACAGGAACTTCACATGGGCTATAGTTGGGACCGGAAAGTGTGTCTGCTTTGGAGCGGCCAAAATTTCACTGTGTCAATTGTTATAGAGTTTGATCGGTATCTCAGTTGAGTTTGCATGTAGTTATGGTTCACTGTTACATTTTTTTCATGGTTCTTTCTTTTAGCTCCTCCTAGGGAAATGCCATGGCTATTTCTAGGCATCTGCTATCGGAAAGACATCACCTCGGCTAAAACAGCAAAAATAATCTGCAGATTCACAGCTTTTTTTTTTTTTACAGATATATAGCATTTGCCAATCTTTGTAATTGATATTGAAATTGCTAAACAAGCCAGGCAAAATAGTTTTTTTCTCCAAAAAAAGTCACTAATTCAGAATTATAATTCATAAGTCAGAAGAAAAAGATTCAGAAAGCACTGCAGCTGCTTCAGGCGTGTGAGTGGTTGTTCTGTTGCGTGACTAATAGGATTAATAGCATATTGTTATATGTTTATGTTTTGATAAGTTGATCAGTTAAGTTAACTTGTTGTTGTTAACTTAGAGCGTCAGTGAGTCAGTTAGCTGATGTTTGGCTGAACCGGCTTATAGTTTTATTATCTTCAAGATTACTATGCCGAGCTACAAGGACGGGTTCATCAGTCATTCTAAGGTGCCCTCAGCTACACATCATTCAGTTCCATATGTTTGCCTGTATCAAATAACACATGCACCGAGCCGACAACACAATAGTTGTGTTGTTGTTCCTAATCTGTGGCTGGCTGAGGTGTGCGGCTGGTTTGGAACCACTGCGAGGGACTGCTGTGGTCCACAAGGGGGTTCCTGGAATTCAGATTACTCCAAAGTGTATGTACGCACACACCTACATACACACACCCCACATTCTATGCCAGTGACACTTTATAACTTATAAAGCTAACTGAATGTCTGTGTAGCTGTGCATATGTCTGTCTGTCTCTCTGTCTAGTTGTGTGTCAGAGATGAATCGCAATAATGGTATATGTTGCACGGGTCCGAAAATTACCGCCAACATTTTCAGAAGATTGGTGTTATTTATTTATTCTTTTTTCAAGCATCATATTTTCATTTGTAAAGATAAGTGGAGGTCTGCTTCCATCTCATGGAAATGGTTTGTTCGTGTAATAATTCAGAGGGGGGTCATAATTTCACAAAAGCGTCAGATTTGGCGTTAATAATTTTTAATTTCAGCTCCCATAGGATCCCATTCATTCCGACTCTGTCGTTGGCGCCCCTAGCGGACAGTACCGCCGGAAGAAGTCGCGTGTGGGGTGTCTCTCACTCACTTACCGTAGAGCTCTCTCTACCTCTCCTTGTCTCCGGATATACGGGTACTTTCAGCAATGGCACCGCGCTGTCGGAGGCCTCAACACTGCTAGGATGAAACCAATAGGATGACGTCACGCACGCTGCGTCTACTTTATAAACA
>OMKY01211527.1:0-16812 GCA_900302395.1 Bregmaceros cantori | reverse complement strand
ATCATATTCCTATTTGGTAATATGAGTATAATTGACTTTCTATTATTTATATTACGTAACATTAGCAAGACAACACAGCAGAAGTGCTCAAATGCTTCAGTGCTTGTATCAATATTTTTCTCTGTGTGAGGTGCATTATTTGAATAAAGTTTCATTGAACGCGGTGTTGTTGCAGCCACATGGAGAAGATCACCACATGGATGGACCCCAGGAAGTCCATGGCTCCCAGCATGGCCGCCATGTCCCTCCACCACAACACCCCCAGCAACAACGCACACTGTCAACGCAGTATGGTGCTGTCTCAACCTAACCTGGGTAGGTCATAGCATTGTGCTGTCTCGACCTAACTATGTGCTTAAAACAATACGTCCTACCACGTCCAATGACGCTTCAACTATTATTTGGTAGTTAGAATACACCAGCTTGAATATGGATTGAACACACAGTAACACTGATTTTAAGTCCTTTTCTGTTATATATTTTCATCCTCCAGGTGGCCCGTGATACAGGTAACATTTTTAGATATATTTAACCACATTTAATTGTTTTGTCCTTTGAAAGTTAATCAGAGCTAGGCCTCATTGAGATCCATTGTGTGTTAATAGTAGTTCACTCCCAGTAATCACAGTATTAGATTGAATAGAAAAACAGCTTTCTCAAATCATAACCCTTATCAATTGGAGATGGTAACTTCACCAGTCATTGTCAAATGGGATCAAAGTCATAGTCAATTCCCCAAGTGCTTTTTTATATGCCAATGTCCTCGTCTGTTTGTTTTTTTGTCAATCTGGGTGCTTCCTTCTCTTTTCCTGCTACATTCCATTTTATTTTGCTTACAGACAATACGGTCAATCAAGCTATGCTTATTCTGCAAAGCACCCTGAGTAACAGTCATGATTTGCCGCTAAAGAAAAATCTGTTGCGTTGAGTTAAGCCGGGCGTCCATTGCACAATTTTTTGCAATCACGTAAAAAGCTGCTACTGTATGAGTAAAATGTGGTTGTTTTAACTTAAAAGTTTGCTGCTCACATGAATCCGTCCATCACACCAATACGGTCCAATGGTCTGACTGACACTACACAACCCATCATACATGATCGGACTGTTGTGTATGGAAGTGATCGAAGTCAATGAGTAAAAATGTGTGTGCATGGAAGTCAATGTGTAAGTTCCAGTGAGAACTGGAGGCAAGTTATCTTCATTCATCTAATACAGCTTTTATGAATGAATTAATGAATGAATGAATTTTATTTTAGGACAGACAGTACAGAGCCATTAAACATTTCAGCATGAGATATGCGACATGAGAAGATGGGGCTTAGAAGAACGGGCTTAGAAGAGTTGCTATATTTCATCCGGATGCCCGTGAGTGGAGTATACATACTCCGGAAGGGACCTAAACCAAGTTAAAAACAAGTAGAAACAGGTTAAAACAAGTTAAAACAAGTTGAACCAGTTAAAACAAGTTAAAACCCCTTTGCTAGCTAGGGCTACAGTTAAAAATATAAATCTAACTGCACTTTAAACTTACTTGCCCCAGTGCATCAACCATCGCACTAAACTTCATATTAACTTTATAGTGTTCTGAACTATTACCTTCTTAAAGCTACTAACATTTCTCAGCCTCTTGTCTATACCTCCGCAGGTCTTATACTTACTTATAATTATAATCTTAGCATCATGATGCTGCAAAGTCTAGATACATCTTTCGGCATCATCATGACACCTTGGAATGACACTAAACGGGAGGTGTTAATCACTACCTTACCCCATGAAAACCCCATGAAAAGCGTGGCAAAATGGACCGAAAATTGCACAGTGTACTGTTAAAATAGACAATGTTTAATCATGCATCTGGTGAGCAGACTTTGATCAGAGCACTGACCTACAACTTTTAATAAATGGTATACGCTCTCCTTGACTTCCAACCTCAGTAGCTGACGTGTGTGTTCTCAGTCCTGCAGCAGCAGCAACAGCAGCGGCTTCAACAGCTCCCCCAACAGATGAACCAACAGATGGGTCAGAGCAACCAGCAGGTGGCGTCGCCTTCTTTGGGTCAGAACCACACCTCAGGAGGCATGATCAACCTGATGGGAGGCATGAAGGGTACGTACTTCATAGGGATGCCAATCTTCGGGATTGTAATGACGTTAATTGAGAAAATCTAATTAAAAAAACGTTGAGTTTCACATTTTTTACATGGGATATGTATTTTTGATATGGTATGTGTATATGTATTTGCAGAGATGGGCAGCAATGCATTACAATTACTTATTAATAGTAAATTACATTTACTCCATTACAATTTTTGTGTACTTTTTAACTTTTGGAGTACAAGTTACTTACTACTTTTACTTGAGTAAATTTGAGGTGAAAAAAACTACTGAGATGTCAGCAATTCGCTACTCGTTACATTAACTTGGTCTTTAGCGACACCCTTCGGGAACTGTTGGCACATATGTGGGAGTCATATCTCTCTTTCCCTCTCTGGCGGTCTCGCTCTCTCTCTCTCTCTCTCTCTCTCTCTCTCTCTCTCTCTCTCTCTCTGTTTTTCTCTTTCTTGGTTGCTCTCTCTCTCTCTCTCGGCCTCTCTCTCTTGGTTTCTCTCTCTCTCTCGGGCACTCTTGCTCTCTCTTTGCTATTACATTTTGGAAATAGAATTTGTGCTAATTTATTTCATTTTTTTACTGAAAGTTACTCAGTACTTTCGTTACTTAACTAACTTTTTTGTGTAGTACGTTTTTACTTTTACTTGAGTAACTATTTGGATGACTACTTTTTACTTTTACTTGAGTAATATTTAGTATGAGTATGAGTTAACAGTACTTTTACTTAAGTCATTTTTAAGGCTACTCTGCCCATACCCGTGTATTTGTATCGCAATCTCTCCTCCTCCTCCTCTCTCTCTGTCTGTCTATCCCTCTCTCCTTTCTTTCCTAATTCACCTGATAGTCCAGTACACTAAATATATGAAAAACATGATAAAATACAGCACTGCGTATGTAGTCTGGAGGATAGGGTACCTTTTACTCCATTACATTTCATTATCAGTAGGGGTGTCCCAATCTGATCTGGCTTAACTAGTTAGATCGGAGATTGGCCGATCACTTTCTGCTTCTCATCTCCCAATCTCATCGTATCATTATTTATTATTAATCGGCTGTGGCGATAGTTGGAATGGGGTTTAAAATTGTGTGTTGTTCTGCGCTCCTCTGCCGATCTATAACTCTGGCTGGCTGGTCGGACATGTCATGACGGCGTGAATAGCGATTAAAAACTGGCACATTTGAGGTAACCACAGGTCACGGGAGCTAGAGTCTAACTGTAATTATATACTTCTATTATTATTTGGTAGCTAGAAGGTTGTGATTGTTTCTTCTTGGTTGGTTGTGTTTGAAGCACTAAAAAAACGTAATATCCCATAATATATTGCAGATATGGGCATGCTTTGTGAATCGTCAGAAAAGCGTTTGTGCGAATAGCAGGTGAATAGATATTTATTTTTTACTTCCTACTAAGCCCTGTCCTATAAGGTTCCTTAGCTCTTTGATAGCAGACATGTCTCTGTGAGATCAGTGTGCTAGAGGATAGTGTTCTGAACCACTGCGACCCAATGTTTGTGCTTGCACCACTAATAAGACACTGTGTATTTGCTGTGGTCCAAGGTGGTGCTGTGGGACAGATGCAGCAGATCAGACTGCAGAGAATTCAGTTGGAGAAGGAGAGAATCCAGAGACGCCAAGAGCTCATGAGACAGGTGAGGAGACTGAGTATGTATATGGCGAGAAACGGGTCGCTGCTCAGTACAACAAAGAACAAAGAAACAACTCTGCATAATACCGAATAAGAGCAATCACGGGCAAAAATAATTTCCAAGATTGGAAACGTGGAGCCAGGTGAATTGCCTGCGTTATTGGATGTACAGCCATTACCACTTGGTTCAAGCGCTGTATATTCTTATAATTACTTTACCAATTCACCTCTGGTACATTGGTGTTGTGACCCGGGTCACGCCCGTATATCCTTTTGGAAGGGTACTCTATAGCGCCACCTGCTGTTACTATGCAGTATGACATAGGATAGATGTTAGTTAGTGTGCATGATCTTGAAAAAAGGGGGAAATGTAGCCTCAATGCTGGGTACAAAACAAAGCATTACACAACGCAGAGTACTAAGAAGAGGAGTGATCATGCAGTGCATTATGGGGAAAACCCATTATCAAGGTAGGAAACCTAAGCCTACGGTTATCGGCCTGGCCTTTCGTTGTCAATTGCTGTGTTTGTGTAATTACATTACCATTTCACCCCATTATGCATAGTCTATGGATGTATATTGGAAACTATACATTGTTCTGGCATGGGGCTACGAGCCATTCCTTCCTGTTTGTGATAATGAGCTGGCAAGCTTTGCCAGCGGCTAATAGTGCGGCCACTAGATGCGATCCATCGCTCTTGGCCCGGGTACACAGTTAGCTTGTTAGCTGCATAGTGTGAATACTGTGTTATTTTGGTAAAGTAGGTTGCTACATTAAACACAAATGGAGCTATTCATACTTTACTTAAACACGTGTATTTATGCTATACAGCTAACAAGCTAACTGAACACCTATGACGCGGCAGCTCAATTGTTGAGGGCAGAGATCTGCATTCAGAACCAGGGCTTCGAACATAATTTTATGAAGATTGGAAATGGAAACGAAAAAAAATGTTTTCAACTGTTCCGGAACGGAAACAGAACATTTGAAATCCACAAAACCGGCTAATAACCAGTTAATTCCGTTCTCTATATATTTTAGCTATGTCAGCGAGACTATTTGTGGTTGTGCGTCCACTTCGCTGCCGTCAGGATGTCCTATTTGCACTGAAGTTTAAAAGTCCACCAATTATATTATATATAAACTATATCTAAACATAACATTGCACAATATAAGGAGAAAATAGCCATATTTGGCTAGCCTACTAGTAGTCAGAGATGGAAGATAATGAAGTACAAATACTTAAGTACTTTACTTAAGTAGAATTTTCAAGTATCTGTACTTTTAGAAGCACTTTTTCTGCGGGTACTATTTACTTCTACTCAGTAGATTTTTAACAAAAATATAATACTTCTACTCCTTAGTTTTCCCAAAACAGGGTCGTGACTTTTTTTCTTTGACGTGGTAGGACTACATGTATAGCGTGAATAAGTCAGTAGGGGAAACTGGGATGAAGAGTTGGGGGGAGACATTGTAGAAATGCCGGACAGGGGAACCGAACCTGCGGTGCTGCTCGGGGGGACGTGCTCTCTACCCGCGCAGCCACCGCGCGCCCCTCAGAGCATGTACTTTTTACTTTCAAAAATTATTTTTGAGTTAATTTCTCAGCCTGTACTTTTTCCTTAACTTTACTTAACTTGAGAAGATCAGTACTTTGTGGTCTTACTCGAGTTGTTTTTTTTTTACAAATGTATTTTACTCTTACTCAAGTAAGAAATCCTGGTACTTTTGCCATCTCTGCTAGAAGTCCTATCAGAACGGGTGCTACTCTTACCTACTAGTCAATACAATGTGTTGTAACTGTGCTTGAAGGAGGCGGCGCTTTGTCAGCAGTTGCCTGGTGACGCAGACATGACATCAGGGGCGCCCCCCACTGGAGCTGGACAGAACAACAGCAGTGGGCCAAGCAGCGGATCTGATCCTTTCCTCAACAGGTGAGAAAGGGCCACTCGAGTTCCATTAACAATAAAGTTTCCATCATATCACAGTAGCTATGTATATTCGCCTGGGGAGCCAGAACCAACGAGTCATCCACGCATCGCACGTGATTGGAACGATCATTGAGTCTGGTCAACCAATTTTGAAAAACGTGTCAAAAAAGGGTCAATCAAATCTTGTTATCCACTTCACACACACACACACACACACACACTTCAACACACTGTGGGTAGGGGCTGAGGGCCGTATGTGCTCGCAGCGGTAGCCAGCCGAGTCACCGTAGCGCAGCCGACTATGTGCAGCTCTCCGGGCTGCTTATCACGAGCGTCAACTCCAATTGAAACACCGCTGGCACGTGCGCATATTAGAGTATTCGCGCCGCCTGTGACAAGCGTCACCAAACTCCAATGGAAAAGCACCGTAAGAGCTCAGACGTTCTCCACAATTATTTGTGTCAACATTTGATAAACATGTGCTCCTTTAATGTCATACCATGAATACGTTCTGTCTCCACCTAGTGGGCACTTCCAGCACTCGCGGGAGCAGAGCAGTGACAGTGGGCTTGGACTAGGCTGCTACAGTGTCCCCACGACGCCTGAGGACTTCCTCAACAACATGGAAGACATGGACACTGGTGAGACACATTACAACATAAGGGACACAACAGGTGTACACTAATCATTAGAGGTGCATGATATCAGGGGCGCAGGAAGTGGGGTGCTAGCTTAGCTTAATTGATTTTTTTTGTCAAAAAATGTAAATGCACTTCTTATGATTGAATACATGTGTCTCATTAAATATAAGCACATTGACTATTTCTCAGTTATCAGCTTAGTCTCATGAGTGTTTGGTGCTGCTACTATAAGCGCTATCTGGTATGGAAGTGTTACATCACACATGTTGAATAGATGAGGTGTGTTATAATAAACTGTTATTTAATAACACATCAATGATTGATGCATCATATGCGGAAGTGCGAGTTGCCCAGGGCGTGGTTATGGATTTAGGCTTGCAGTCCGTAAACATGCAACCTGGAATGTGTTTCTCACCACTCGCCTGCAGGTGGCAGCACCCTGAGCGGCCCAGCAGGACCACTGCAGCCTGGACGCTTCACCGACTTCCTGGACTCACTGCCGGGGACCAACGTGGACCTGGGCACGCTGGAGTCCGACATCATCCCCATCCTCAACGATGTGGAGTCGGTGCTCAGCAAGACTGAAGCCTTCCACACCTGGCTTTAAGCCCTCACCTGGCTCCCACCATCCAGTCACCTGGATCTCACACACTCCAGGAGCTAACCTGGATCTTACACGCTTACTCACTCCAGGAGCGAACTGGATCCCACACACACTCCCCAGGAGTATTATGGCGAGCGCGTTCACTCCAGCACGCACTTTACAAGCTACAAGACACCCCCCGCCAGCCGCCTCACTCCCAAACGCACCCACACTCATACAGCAGTGACAACCATAACCCTTGACCCCAGACCTTGAAGTTGGATTCATGTGTTTTGTACGACCATTATTGCTGTTAAAGTGGCTTCTCCACAGCGACGTACAGCGTCCACGATTGGTCCATTTTACAGTTCGACAGCTGAAATGCAACCAATCTGCAGCAGAAATCACACGGCCCCAGGCCAGACACTGTGCACTCGTAGGACTGAAAAGAGACTAAATATTCTAACAATAATAGAACATTTTCTAATAAATAAAAACTAAATCATGTAAGAGTTAGGCCTCATTCATACTCTCTGGGAAATATAGATACAGACAATTGTAAGCATCTGGTCCTGTGGGGGAGTTCATCAGTTTTTCATCCATAGCGAGAGAGCTTAGCTTTCTGGAGCTTAAGATGAAGACCTATTCTCCCTGGAAATCTTGGAAATAGGTGTAGGAAGTATCGAAAAAGGTTTTGTGAAAATCATTGAAGAAGAGTAATAAACTGATAACAAAAGTATCACCTATATTGGAAATAGTGTGTGTTTTCCAATTCACGCATTTCCAAAACCACTGAAAAAAGAAAATGTTACATAGTGATTCGTATTAATGGCCCGGGTCGCATTTACTTATTTATTGCACCTTTGGTTTAAAGACGCAAGACTGTAGCTGACAGGCGTACATTTGCTGCAACTCTGGGAAACAGCGCTAATACGGATGCAGAGTAGAAAGGTCGCCCTACAGAGGGACAGTTGATTATGGTCGGGTGAATTCCATCCTTATCCGCAGAGTATGAAACAGGCCTTAGCCCTTCCCATAGTAATCTGTTTCCAAAGATGACTCATAATGCTGGGTAAAGGAAAATACATTTTCTTTGAAGAGCCTCATCTGAGTAGTAAATCACAATATACACTAAACTACTGGAAGTCTCCACTCCATGGTGGATTTTAATGTAGAAAGTAGATATCTGGAAAGTGGTGTACTGTGACTCGTGGGACGTTCTCGTGAGCCCAAATTCAGTATCAAACTAATTTAACATATTCCCAATATTCGCCAAAACTCGATAATATGTCTCTATTTACATAGCGGGCAAATTCGATCTTTATATTTGTGTTGAATATTGATTATATTTTTCTTTTTGGTCCCCAAATGTAGCTATTGCACATTCTGGGGGTATTTTCAATCCTTTCAATTTGATTAATTTGAGAGTGCATCACTTTCCAAACGTTTGGCCTTGAGTTACACATGAGAACGCATTGCCCACTTCAGTCGATATGTATGTGATGGCTGACAACATGGACCTATAGTAACAGATGGAAACTAACAGTTTGGTGGTAGATCTAGTGTTAGGGATGTCAAATTTGATTTATTCGGTTATCATCATTTTTTTCGGTTAGTTAAACAATTAATCATTAACTTTTTTGGGGACTTTATTGGTGCTGCGGTACCATGCAAGACAGGTTCTTAAACTGTATTATGCATGCACATATGCATCAAATGTATTGCATTTCAAATGTATGTACATATTTTCAGTACATTATTTGGCAAGAAAATTAATCAAACGATTATTTAATATTACAAATCAATTAATCGATTAATCATTGACATCCCTACTTGGTGTTCGATCTACTTTGACGAGTGGATCACCGGTCAAGTGGGTCGAGGAGGTCAAGTCATCATGGGCTGTTGGTGGCTTTTATTCTCACCCTCCGACACTCACAGCCCACAGGTCAAAGGTCGGGGCATTGGTGGTGCCCGCTGGGAAATGTAGTTTATTCATTTCTCAATATGCTACTTGTGTTTTATTTTATTACTGTTTGCAGGCTCCAAAAAACATCAATCATTGCCGATTGTTGTTCATAACCATTGACGGTGTCTTGTGTGTGTGTATTTTTTTTATTTTTTAAAAAATTTTCTAGTCTGATAGAGATATTTCTACAACGAGGCCACACGAACAGAACAGCTATGTTTTCACACCTATAGTCTTTTTGTACTTCTTTCTACAGTATTGTTTGTATTATATATATATAAATATAACTTACTGCTTGGCATTGTTCGATTTAGCGTGCAAACACTGTGGCCTTTTGCTGTCTAGGAAGGAACGCGATCATATGAAACCAGTGTCAAAACAAGCTCAGTCATTTGAGATGCACTTTCCCCAACATTGAAACATCCCTCTGGCTGTTTGAAGAAAAAAAACTGAAAAAGCAAAAAGATAATGGGTAACAACTAAGCCTGTTTTTCTATAACCTACTAAAAATAACAAGCCTGATACTCTCGAACATTCTGTCGTCCAGCAATTCGACAGAAACTGAGACACATATTTCAGCAACCGTGGAGAGTCATGTCTTTATTTGGAAGAGAAAAAAATAACAATAATAGACAAGTTTACGTGCGAAACACTGGGGGGAGTCATTTTGTCCCTCGCTTCTGCAGGTCACTTCCGGTGCCTATATGTATCTATATAAAGTCTGATAGAAAGCCACGGTTCATGGACACAAAAACACACAAAATACACACCAATTAAAAATCCGACCACTAGATGCAGCTCTGTGACCAGTTACACATCACTCTCCTTGCTTCGTTAACCTTTTTGTATAAATATTGATGAAATACAGTCAAAATCCTACTTGAAGTTACTCACCGAGTGGACACATGTTCTTCTGGACAAATAGGCTGGCTGCTTCTACTAGTTCTTCCAAAAGGAATGAGACAACGGGTTGAACTGATTATTAAATCATGCGTTTGTGGGTCACAGATCCGCATGATAACATTTGGGTGAGGAATAGCACACCGCAAGTTACCACCATTTTTAAATAACCCTGTAGGTGTGTACTCCCACCGAATAGACATGTTTTAAAAAAAGCCAAATACAAGGCAAGTAAATGACACCTGAAGTGACATTCAGAGACCGGAAGTACCCCCCAAACTCGTCTATTGAACTTAAAAAGAGGAGATGTAGTTTTTGCGTTGTTGGAAACATTGGGTTCCCCCAACACTGCTTTCAATTTGGTTGTGTTTGACTTTGTGAAGCTCTTATCACATTAACGCTGTTTTTTATTATTATTATTATTATTATTATTATGGTCATTTTGTTGCTCTTTGTTGCTGTTTTTTCTGCCTTGCAAGAAAGCACATGCGCACACATACTCAAGTGGATACACGGACACACAAAGACTCACGCACGTGCTAGCGAATCACGTAAATCCGGCTGTCGACTCGCAAAACTCAACTTTGAAGTCCAGAGAGCGAATCCTCTGCCCCCTATCAGGCCTTGTTCTGATATTTGTAACTGTGAACATATGTTCAATTTCTTAAATTCAGGCTTTTTGTAATCTATAATGACTAGCTATTGCTAATCACGGTTGGGGTTGTTTTATGTATATGTATATGTGTGTGTGCGCGCGTGCGTGTGTGTATCTGTGCGTGTGTGTGTCTGTGTGGGTGTCTATTTGTACTCTTGAGCGCAAAGGAGTACCATAGTTGAGGGCTGGTGTTGCACTGAGCACCCCCATGTGGTGAAAATATGTAACTACATGATAGCCTTAACCAGGATTCCACGAAGACAAATTCAAATTCTTGATTCTTCGGCTCAAACTTATTGCGTTTCACGATGCTGGACATAACAAACGAGGGCATGACACTGCCTCCTCTTGGTCATATTCTGGTACTGCCAAGAGCTCAGAAAACTGGTAAAAAATACCAACAATTCCGTACATTGTGTGCACTCTATTAACAAACCTTCTGTCAAACAGGTGATATGTTCATGTCAGCACATTTTCACTTTTTTCTGCGTGGGACTGGATGTCCAAAGTCATAGAACAAAATAATGAACAAAGGGCCGTGACGCATTGTGGCCCACAAAGTTGAGTCCACGATAGCGCACTATTAGAGCTGATGCACAATGGCGCAGAGGAGTGGTGGGCATGAGGGCAGAGATGTGTACAATATGAGTGTGGACCGTAGGCGACTGAAAAAGGAACCATGAAAAACATTTGCAGTACCATTGGCAGCATATATATGCCATCTGCTAGATATTGGCAATGGGCTCAGCTTAGCTTCTTGCTGATTCAATACCACACACAGCTGCTCAACCCTCAATTGCCACATTGGTGTCAGAAGTGGGATTTGAACCGAGGTCATTATGGAATCTAACTCAACTCAATGAGTATGTCGTTGTGCTCGCGCTGTTATAACTTTGGCCTATGTACGCACTAAGGAGTCATCCAACAGTGTCCTACACAGGGCCCCGTGTAGATGATTTATACACTTCCAGAGACTGGGGGACTTCAGGGCCGCAGAACAACAAAACTGAGCAAGACAGATTTGTCAAGCTGAGTCCACCGCACTTGGATCAAACACGCTTGCCGTGGGTGTGGCGCCCGTGGCGTTCTCCGTTCTTCGCGCTGCCTGAGTGGAACCCAGCTTATATACTGCGGTTAAAACACGCTAAACACTACACATTGAATTTTTTTTGTCGTTTTGTTGTTGCATGAACTGTGTTATGATTTTAATCATCTGCCGAAATGTTTCATATCTTTTTGCAAAGTTTTATCGTGTTTTATACGTTGTTAATGTTGTTGTTGTTTTTTTATTATTATTATTAATGCAGAGGTTAACGTGTGGTGAGTTTTTGATGTCGGATGCCGAGCGTAATGAACAACACTCTTTATTAGCTGTTTGCTTTTCCTTTGGACTTTGTTGTTTGGTTTTGTTTTGGGATTTTTGTTGAGAGGTGTTGAGGAAGTGTTGGTTTAAGCCACTATAGCACTGGTTCCACTGCACCCGTAGGGAGCTGGACTGTTCGGGACTATCCACTTAAATTGTGTCTCCACGACGCCGGGAACCGGTAGACTTTTTCGGGCCTGCTCGAGAGATAGTCCTAGGCGTCCCGTCCCCATCACTCGCGGCCCGCGGGTCATGGAGTTTACCTCCAGCGGCTTCGGATCGATGCAACTTGGTGCTGATTTTTAAAGGTAAATTTGCACATACGCAGTCTGCTCAGTGCGACTCTGAAAAGTCTTAATACACGAAGACTGTAAATAGGTGGATAATCCTAGCTATAAATAGCAATTGCGATGCATTAGTGACTGACCAATGTTCATTTTTTGGCCCCATACCGATAACTTATTTTAGAGAGTGGGCAAAACACTACAACTGTAGTTTTTCTGGAATTAAAAAAATAATAATTAATGCTTTCTTAAACTACTAAACTAAAAACTAAAATATCGATATATATCGAGTATTGGTATATCGATATAGGCATATCGGTGTATCAGTATCAATGAAATGTTACCGAATTTCACTGTTAAAAAAAAAGTCATATTGAGATATATTGTGACTAATATACCGATCAGACACAAGTGTGCATTGTTTCAATATAACACTAGCAGCCTCCAATGTTTCTATCCATCGACTGCCATTCATACTATGAAACAGACGTTGGGGGACTTTGTGGCGACGAAGTAAGTAGAGTTTTTAAGAGTGACACAGGAAACATTGTGTTTAAGAGGTGCCAAGATGGGGGAGGAAAGTGACATTGAAGAAAGAGGAAACTGAATTTTGGAATGGGTTGATGGGCAACCCACTAAGCTTTAAAGAAGGTTCGCGTGTGATGTGATGAGTCAGACTTTGCATATCATGCACACCAGCTAGACGTACCAAAGTGAAAGATGGGAGGTTTGTTCAATCGTGGCGGAAAGACATGCAGGTGTTGATGTTTGATGTGTGATGTGTACAAGGAATTTACATCAAACGGTGTAACGTGACTAAAGAATAAACCACACTATCTTATGCAACCACTGGTTCCCTTTTTATTCATTGAGTTAAGTAGGATTTGAACCAGGGCTCCGAACCGGTTCAAGGAACGAAAACCAAAAACGAACAGAATTTTATGGAATTTTCTGAGGAGCGGAAACAGAAACAAAGAAATATTTCTTCAACTTTTCCGGAACAGAAACTGAACATTATGAACACCACAAAACCGGTTAAAACATTTTTTTTCAGTTCTCTATATATTTGAACATTTCCTATGTCTGGGAGACTATTTCCGGTCGTGCATCCATCCAACTTTCACTGCCAGTCATCAAGCCCCATGCATCTGGGGCTCAATCTTGTGGACAGACGAGCAAGCGAATGTAATGGCGTTTTAAAGCCGGTTTTCACGTTAATGCAGTTGCACTGAAGTTTGAAAGTCCACCAAATATATTTTGTATAAACGATATCTAAACTTAACATTGCACAATATAAGAAACTTTAAGAACGAACCGGTTCAGGACCGATATTTTGATGGCGGAACGGTTCCGAGATCGAAAACGTTAAACATAAGCCTGCCTGAAGCGTTCAGAACGGAACGTTTTAAAAACAATTTCCTTTTCAAGCCCTTATTTGAACCCATGTCCACTGCAGGCCAGCTACACTGATCTATACTCGCACAAGTGTTTAGCGTAACCACTCACGATGAACCCAGTGACAACTCTGTGAATCAGTCTGCAAATTGTGCCCTAGGCGCCATTCTGGTTATCATCAACAAATCACATCAGTTGACATGAGTGGGTCTAATAATCACTTATTGTAGTTATTTTTCTTGTAAAAAAAAAAAAAAAAAATGAAAAAATCTACCTTGAAATTGTAACTTAAGTAAAATTGTAGAAGGACACTTTCTACTTTGACTTTATACATTTTCTGTACTTAACTCGAGTGCGCTTATCTGAACTGCTAAATATTTTTCAGCCAAGTGGGGCAGTAGTGAGTCTTACAGACGCTGCCGAAAAAAGAGAGGAAGATGGAGATGAAGATGGGCAAACTCGCCCACTGCAGTGAACTGAACCAATTGAATACGTTCTTTTGAAAGATTCGTTCGAAAGACGAAATCAGACAGGGTGTGTATGGTGGGTGTTGCACTGACAGAACAGGCTGAAAAACACTGACAATCTTATATTAATAATAATAATAATAATAATAATAATAATAATAATAATAATAATAAGAAGAAGAAGAAGAAGAAGAAGAAGAAGAAGAAGAAGAAGAAGAGGGCTTGTGCATGGTGACGTCACGGCTTGAAGGCGAAAGACATTTTGGGAGTCGCACGTACGGTGGAATATAGGCATACGTATGGTTAAGTGGTATAGCTTACCACTTCACGTCCATTGTATTGGGTAAATACATAGACTGTATATAAAGTAGACGGAGCGCGCGTTATCCGGATCACGCGTCGTTCCTCAGACATGGGGATTGGGGCGCTGCCATGTTAAGAAAGTACCCGTATGTCAGGGAGGTTCAGGGATACCCTATTTCCAAAGATGGAGCTAAGGGTGTGTCTTATATGTAAGTCAGCTCTACAGTAATAATTTAATAAAATAATACAGGTACTGTGATTTGTGTACAAAGCACATATTTCTACCCTATATTGGAAATGCATGTGTAGAGAACAATGCCTAATGATGTCACATATCACTCGGAATAACTCCCATACAGTGGTCATGTTAACTGCTAGCCGAGCAGAGCCTAGCATGCTAATAGCTTAGTTCACCTTAACTCCAAATAATTCCCATACGGTGCTCATTCTACCTACCGGTAATAACAGATTAGGCGGTTAGCATCCTGCTAAATTCGGAAGATTGATATTGGAATTCCTATAAGGCTTGGCTTTCTGAGACAAGCTCTGTCTACCTGAGGCGAAGGTGAATAGCGAAAGTAGGCACGGACATCAGAGCGAATGAGGTGTCCATTTTTAATATACAGTCTATGGGTAAATACAATGGACGTAGTTAGACTGCCATCTGCTGGCTATATCATATTAACATGGATAAATCAATAATAGAATACTTTTATAACGGACAGTCGCTCTCAGTCTGTTCGTCAGACTGCGATGTGACTTCCAAAATGTCTGCGGTGGGGGACGGGTGGGGGTGTGGTTATAATTGTATTTTATGAGGTATTTGGGGAACATGGACAGTGAATGTTCCACAGCTAATAGAGAAAAGAAAAATCCGGGGGGTACTTCCGGTCTCTGAACGTCACGTCCGGTGTCATTTACTTTGTCGTGCTTTTGGCTATTTTTAAAGATGTATATTCGGTGGGAACACACACCTACTGGGTTATTTACAACGGATGGTGGTAACTTGTGGTGTGCTATTCCACACCCAAATGCTCTCGTGCGGATCTGTGACCCACAAATGCATGATTTAATAATCAGTGCAACTCGTTCAATTTTCCCATTCTGTTTGGAATTACTAGAAGAAGCAGCCAGCCTATTGGTCCTGAAGAACATGTGACCACTCGGTGAGTAACTTTAAGTCGGATTTTGACTGTATTTCATCAATATTTATACAAAATTATGAACAGAGTGAGTGGTGTGATGTGTAACTGGTCACAGAGCGACATCTAGTGGTCGGATTTTGAACTGCCGTGCGTTTTGTGTGTTTTGTGTGCTCGGACCTCGGTCCAGTACCAGAGTTGTCATAGGCAACAATAAGGCAGTGGAAGTGGCCTGCAGAACAGCGGGACAAAATGACTTTCATCAGTGTTTCGCACATAAACCGGTCTATAGGGCTGTTGCACGGCGACGTCACGGCTTGACGGCGGCAGGCATTATGATGGTATCATCGCAGTCAGGCAAACAGGCAGAAGCGATATTTGCATGACATTGTCTGTTTAAAAGTCCTATTATTATTATTACTTTATCCATGGTCGCATGCTATCAATCACCAGCAGGTGGCAGCATTGTAATTCCCCATATAATGGACGTGAAGTAGCAAGATATACCACTTAATCGTACGTATACGTATATTCATCATAGGTGATGCCACCAAAATGTTTGCCGCCACCAAGCCGTGACGTCACGTGCAAGAGCCCCATTGTGTTTTATTCTATTTTGAAACAACAACAAAAAATAAAAATATATAATAATTTGTTCATTCAGACGACTCGTTTGCCAACGACACAGCACGAGAAGGACAAGCGGCTAGCTCCGGTAGCTTGTCCTTCAGCAACAACAAACCGCTCAGCAGCGTCAACATGGGCTACTGGGACCTGAAGGAGGGCAAGGACTGTGTGGAGAAGACATGGATCACCACCAAGACCGCCACGGCTCTCGGTGAGACCCGCCGGATAGAGAAGGCTGTTGACGGGGAGATGAGTCCAGCTAGCGCCCCTTAACTTGTGAATGCTAGCAGGCTAGTTAGCATAGCCTGGGTCATAGGAGAACCACTGTTCATTATATTACTACTTATATTTTATGCCCCTTGGTGTCCACTATATTACTGACATGTATTTCATACACCTTGGTGTCCACTATATTACTGACATGTATTTCATACACCTTGATGTCCACTATATTACTGACATGTATTTCATACACCTTGGTGTCCACTATATTACTGACATGTATTTCATACACCTTGGTGTCCATTATATTAATAAGTGACATGTATTTCATACACCTTGGTGTCCACTATATTACTGACATGTATTTCATACACCTTGATGTCCACTATATTACTGACATGTATTTCATACACCTTGGTGTCCACTATATTACTGACATGTATTTCATACACCTTGGTGTCCACTATATTACTGACATGTATTTCATACACCTTGGTGTCCATTATATTAATAAGTGACATGTATTTCATACATATTGATGTATACTATTACTGACATTCATTTCATACAGCTTAA
>OMKY01211518.1:0-14861 GCA_900302395.1 Bregmaceros cantori | reverse complement strand
AATATATACATATATATATTTATGTATGTATATGTGTATGTATATATATATATAATGTGTGTGTGTGTGTGTGTGTACGTGTGTGTGTGTATATATACATATATATATATGTGTGTGTGTGTGTGTATGTATGTGTGTGTGTATGTGTGTGTGTGTGTGTATATATATGTGTGTGTGTGTGTGTGTGTTAAAACAAAAAGAATAGTCCTTGCTAACTGTACTACCACCAGCTGGTCACACATGGCAGTTTTTAACGCAGATTTCACTGAGGGGAAAAGTCTGTGAGCTACCCTCAATTGTTGAAGTTTTAATTAAGCCAACAAGTCAATCCATGATGCCTTCTCCTCATTCTCTTTCTTCCTGCTAGAAGAATTTGACAAATACATGGCAACATTGAAATGTGTTGCCGTCAGCTCCTGGTGGTTTGCCTGATTAGGGTGAGTGACATCTGCTTTGGTAGTTTTGCTGGAACGTTGAGCTGGAAAGGCTCCCCCGCAGGGCAGAACGCCCCGGGGAGATTACATTTCCCTCCTGGCTGGGGCAACCCCAGCAGACCGAGAATGTGTTGATAATATTGATGGGTAGAATCTTACACTCAACCGAATTCAAATCACTGGAATCACTTTACTGCCAGGCGTGCTTGTTGATTATGGGTGTACTGGGAGATGTTGTGTTATGACTCATGTTAGCCAGATATTGTATTTCACTTTCGAATTAAATGGGCCTTTAAGACCATGTTTCATTAGCTCCAGTTTTTAATTAATGTACTTGGAATTAACACATCATCAAAATAATAACAAAACAAATCTTTCGTGCAGGTGTGTGTACGGCTAATTATTCTTAAAACGTTCCAAATGGTTCAGGCTAGCCTGTGTTTACCGTTTTTGTTCTCGGAACTGTTCCGCCACCAAAATATCGTCCCTGAACCGGTTCAGAAAGCAAAAACTTTGTTCGTTCCTCATAGTATACAATGTTACATTTGGATAGAGTTTATACAAAATATATTTGGTGGATTTTCAAACTTCAGTGCAA
This sequence comes from Bregmaceros cantori, assembly GCA_900302395.1. NCBI lineage: Eukaryota > Metazoa > Chordata > Actinopteri > Gadiformes > Bregmacerotidae > Bregmaceros > Bregmaceros cantori. Next base: position 13,829 of record OMKY01211518.1, on the reverse strand, counting down.
CAGTATTAACACCATTACATTCGCTTCCTCATCTCTGGCCACAAGATGGAGCCCCAGATGCATGGGGCTTGACGTTTTTAACCGGTTTTGTGGATTTCATAATGTTCCGTTTCTTTTCTGACACAGTTAAAGAAATCTTTTTTCGTTTCCGCTCCTCGTAAAATTATGTTCCTTGAACCGGTTTGGAGCCCTGGGTGTGCATGTGGCAAGAGCGCTTGGTCCCGCTGCTTACATGCCATTGTCATTAGTGCGCATCTGCCGACTGCCCCCCGGTCACATGACAGACAAAAACAAACATCATCACAACCTTTGCTTTCCTTAACTCACAACAACCATGTAAACACTTTCCCAGCCTTTTAACCACCACAGGGAGTTGGCTGGTGTAGAGGGTGTGAAACGAGTCAGGGGTTGCTGCAATTGTACCGCAGATGTAGAAGAAGACAAAAAAAATCACGCAATGCATCATGGGGGCCAGGGATAGTGGCATAGCACAATGATTGGTCTACCAACCAGTATCTCCGTATAAACTATCTAGTCGATTGCCAATGGTGATTGGCTGTAGAGCCTTTAACTGTTGGTTAAACATTGAATAGGTCACCCTCGTTAGATTGGTGAGGAGGTACTCCATAGCGCTACCTAGCAATGAAAAGTATGGTACGACTGTAGTGTACCGTGCTGGTATCACATTACCAGCGGACCAGAGCTGCAGGTTCCAAGCCATTTATTACAACCACGCCGGACAATACACGTCACATCCGCATAACCCACACCAACATGGAACCAGAACCAGCATACACACGCACGCACATGCACACTCACAGGCACACACACACATCACATCCCCCTTCTTAGCTATTGCTCCCCTCTCAAGGAGAAAACAATGATGTTACAGAAAGTAATTAAACATCTTACTATAAACACTGAGTACGTAACAATATGTGAAATCAACAGTTGTGTATGTAGAGTTGGAGAGTCACCGACCTTGTCTCTTGAACAGAACTTAGTGACAACTTGTCTCTCAGCTACTCCAACTCTTAGTCATGTTGGTGAGCTGGCAGCCTTGTGACATTGTGGCAATTGTGGGTACGAAAAATAATCAACCACCAGAAGTAATGAGCGCCCCTCGATCTCAAATATGTCCGCTGCTACTTTCTGCCATGGTCTTTCTGGAACTGCATGTGGCATTAGTGGATCTCTTTGATTACTGGGAAATTTCTCCTGGCAAACCGAACAAGATTCAACCATGTTGTGCACATCTGTGGTAATTCCTGGCCATTACATGATGGTCCTAGCATATGCGAGAGAGCGCTGAATCCCTTGGTGAGCCGCATAAAGCCGGCGATGTACCTCGGCTCGCATGCTGCCAAAGATGATGATCCAACCATCAAACATGACCAGATCATTTTCAATGTGGATGGCACGTCTGATCGGCCAGTATGGCTGGACAGCAGGCGGGACCTTCTTCTTGTTGTTAAGTCAGCCATTCCTATGTAGTTGTTTTAACGCCTGCATGACTCCATTAGCCTCTGTAACGGATTTCAGCCACCGCATAGCTTCACCCCCCAGCGGCAGATGGTCAGTGACAACGTAGACCACCTTCTCTTCGGTCAAGTCACATTCCTTCCGCCGAGCCCCCAGTGGCACAGCTCGTGTCAGTGCATCGGCAACTAGCATCTCTTTTCCCAGCATGTAGACAATGTTGATGTCTTACCGCAGCATTCGTTGAAGACGTGCTGGAGCAGCCCCTATGGGCTTTGTAATTATTGTTTACAGTGGCCTGTGATCACTCTGCACAGTCACTGGGACTATGTAGACATACTGATGGAACTTCCTCAGGGCGAACACTATGGCCAACAACTCCTTTTCTATTTGTGCATAGTTGCGCTCCACATCAGACAGCACCCTTGATGCATAGGCAATCGGTTGTCCCTCCTGCATGAAACAGGCCCCCAGCCTGTCCTTTGACGCATCTGCCTGTATCGTGACTGGCACCCCTGGTCGGTAAAAAGCAAAGTATTGTAGCTGAACGTATGGCTGCTTTAAGCTTATCCAGCACAGCATCATGCTCAGGGTGCCATTGACAATCCACGTCCTTTCGAAGAAGCTGCCTGAGGGGCGCTGTGAGCGAGGACTCATTGGGAATGTACTGGGCCAGGTCGTTGGTCAAGACACCTCTATCAGTCGGCCGGGGAAGGTGTGTGGTTGCTCTCACCTTCTCTGGGTCTGGGCGCACATCGTCAGCACTAATAATGTGCCCCATGTACTTCACTGACCATGTACTGAATCTTGTCAGAATTGAACTTGACGTTGAGACTCTTCGCTCGCTCCATGACCCTTTGCAGGATGAGGCCGTGCTCCTGTTTGTTGGAAGCTGCAATTATCATGTCGTCTGCTATGATGGACACATCCTCTATGTCCTCAAAGCATTCAGACTGCTGGAACACTTCACACGCTGATTTTATTCCATGTTGTAATGTTGTAATGTTGGCGCAGCACAGCCTTGTTGGAGGTGACTAGGGTTTAGTGTCAGTGTGTGCTTTTTCAGTGTGTGCTTTTTCTTTTCAGTCTCAACGAGACTGCTCACCCACTTTGTGGGCTTTGTGATCTTAGTCACCACACCTTGCTTCTCAAGATCGTGTATTGTGTCTCGTAGTCTGCTTTGCAAAGCGAATGGACACTTTCTGGCTTCAAATGCATTGAGCACTATTTTTGGCACGTCCGGATTTTCATATACAACACGCTGGAAATTGCATATCTCCATTGACTCCTCCCCTATGCAATGAACAAGAACGGCAATTTTCGTCATCACGTTTATCATCACGGCCAACCGCCACAAAGTATAGACTCAGCCTCGCCAGGTCAACTTCCCACTTCTTGTGCGGCTACACCATCGTCGTCACCGGAGCGATTATTCTAGATCTTCATGGAGGCACGTATGGGGACCGATCTGACACCATGTAGTGTACCGTGGTGGTATCACATTACCAGCGGACCAGAGCTGCAGGTTCCAAGCCATTTATTACAACCACGCGGTAAGAACAGCACGTGCATAACAGTGCCGGACAATACACGTCACATCCGCATAACCCACACCAACATGGAACCAGAACCAGCACATACACACGCATGCACATGCACACTCACAGGCACACAACAGTACTACAGATAAGAGAGATCATCATGGGGGCCGGACGCCGACAAAGATTTGTGCGTTTATTAGAGATGGACAGTAACACATTACATTTACTCCGTTACAATTTTTTTGTGTACTTTTTAACTTTTGGAGTATATTTTTCACAAGTTTCTACTTTTACTTGAGTAAATTTGAGGTGAGTTTTTACTGAGATATCGACAATTCGCTACTCGTTACATTAACTGGGCCTTTAGTGACACCCGCTGGGAACTGTTGGTGTCATATCTCTCTCTCTCTGGCTTTCTCTTTCTTGGGCAATCTGTCACTCGCTCTCTCTCTCTGCCGTTCTCTCTCATTCTCTCTCTCGGCCGCTTTCACTATCACTCTCTCTCTCTCTCTTGATATCTCTCTCTGTCTCGAGCACTCTCTCCGTCTCCCTCTTGGAAGGGGTGTGGGGGGGGATTTCCGGGGATTGTAAATCAACAAGGGGCAATCAATAAAATTTTGAAAAGATAATTCCAAATGCTTTTTTATTTTTTGTTGTTCTGAAAATTGCTCAGTACTTTCGCTATTTAAGTAATTTTTTCGCAGAGTATGTTTTTACTACTTGAGTAACATTTTGCTGAAGTAACAATACTTTTACTTAAGTAATTTTTATGGCTACTCTGCCCACAATTGGCCTTCATTGACATTAAATGAGGGCTGTCTGCTGACAGGCACCTTTTAAATATTTTTTTTAAAAATCACTTATGTAGAAATCGTTCCAACATCCGGTCCAGATTCAACCTAACCTTAAACCTAATTAGCTGCAGACAGTAAAACAATCATGTTGAAAAATGAAGGAACCAACCTTTTCAATACATCAGTGATTGATTTCCTAGTGCACAACAGTAATCTAGAAAACCAATAAGTATTGTAGAAATATTTTGCATGTGTAGTTTTGCACATTATTATTTTTTTTAAATGTACGTTTATGAGTCCTCATATACCAGTGGTGAAGCATGAGCAATACAGCTGGGCCTTCGCCCTTGCTGCCGATTAAAAGAAATCATAGTGGGAAAAAATATAAACACTAAGATGAATTGAAAGCGTTAACCAAATTCAGTCTGTTAACTAACAACAAAAAGGATGTAAACAAATAGATCAAAACATTTTACAAAGAAACCATGTATGTAATGAATGAAGCAAAGAAAGTTAAAGTCACACAGCAGGTACAGGAATTTGTTTAAAATCAGAGAAAGTATTGCATTTCAGATACCGTCTAAGCTCTGGGTGTAGATTAATCTACACTACTGATTTGACACATACTCTACATTTTTGATTATTGCAGAAATGTCGGCAAGGGGAGGAGAATTTGCCGCGCTGCCCGTGCCTGTGAACAAAGTCACAGGAAGTCAGGCACCATAGATTTGCTCGGTGTGGGTGCCTTACCGACTGTACCACAGAGCCAGCACAATATTATTATTTTTAAAGCCAGGATTCAAACCACCAACCTCTTGGTCTTCAACCCTCTGGTAGTTGGAACGGCCGCTCTTCCAATTACCCAAAATACAAACTTTGGCAGCGGGGGGACTCAACCCTACACCTCAGAGGAAAGACTCAACCCTACACCTCAGATATAACTGGAACCTAAAGATTGCACTAATATTTTTATGTTAGTTTTATCAGCCCTGTGATATCTCAGGAAGGACTCAAGTCACTGGTACCATTGTGCATCATGCTATATTTATTAAAGTACTAGAAAGTGATAGAAACAGTTTCTATCTTTTGTTTCTGACTGCACGGCATGTTGGGCACACTTCGAATCTGCATCGTGGAGGTTATACCACAAGCCCCCTCTCCGTGCTGGTTGTTCATCCATGTGTTTTTCACCAGGAATGCATTGGCTATAGCATATTTTTAGTCTTCGGTAGAACTCAACTGGGATTCAAATCCTGGTCTACCAGTCCGGAGATGGACATGATACCATCAGCCACTAAACTAGTTTTCTGGAATTCTCCAAAGTAGACGTTGAATGGCATGAGTTTAAGTTAGACTTGGGTATGTCGGTCATACAAAAGGATGAATGGCCTTCTCCAACAGTTTCCTCGTTAGGTCCACTGTGTTATGTGTTCTCTGAGGTGTCCTGACTCCTGAGAGTCAGTACTCAATGTTGCTGTGTGTGAGCGCGACTAGAACACAACTTGCAAAAATAACGTTCATTAATAAGATGGTGTGGTGACAGCCTCTGCAGACAGGAGGTGTGAGCTGTTGCACAGACCACAGTAGACTACAGTGTCATAAAGGCAGAGGACCCCATTCACAAAATGTCCAGGACAGATGCAGGTTATGAACAAGTTTAGGTGCATATTGAATATCGAGCAAGACTTGGGTGTCGAGAACAACCTTTCAGAGAGTGTACCTCTCCTTTGGTGGAGCAGTCAGAGAAATGTGATCTTCATGATGGTGGCGACGGTGCGCTTCTTGCTCGCCGTCATCGCGCCCTTCCTCACGTCGTTCATCAGCTGACCGCAGTATGCCACCCAGCGCTTGCCAAGGACAAAGGTGGACGCCTGCGGAACATCATGACTGGACTTTGTGAGAGCAAGTCGGTCAGCTGGGTGATGGATTGCAACAGCTAATGTACAAATCTGAAGAGGGTTCGGAAAACATGGATGACCATCGGAATCAGGTTTAATACCAGTGTCAATGACACAAATTAATTTCTGTCAGAACACAAGAGAAGAGAGAGCTGCTGAATGAATTGCTTTATTTCCACTGGGGTATCCAGCAAAAGCGTCACTCTTCACGAGTAGAGCCAGAGAGAGATCAAGAAACCACAGCCTCACAAACTGCAAAGGCCCTCCGCGTCTGCCGCGGCTGTTAATTATCCCACCAAATTGATTAATTAATAGACACCGTGAGGCAACTCAGGAACACTCTACATGAACACATACCAGGCTCCCTAGAAAAGAAGATGTCCAGTCCAGGAATAATGCATCCAATGGGTTATTGGTTTATTTCCAGAAATGACAAAATAACAAATATCACGGAGACAGAGTTAAGTTCTGTCTCTCTAAGGCCCAGATTAATGGCAGAGTGTTGTGCTGCGGTTACACAATGTGACAAGTTATGGTGTGGCCTTCAAACCAGACGTTCTCTTGGCTCCGGTTCCCGGCTCTCATCTCCTCTCACGCTCTATAGAATCTTGACATTAACATACTATCTCCTGGCGGCTGTTGATCTGATCATCCAGGTGTTCATTCCTGTTCTCCACAGGAGGTGTGACTCTAAAGTGGTGTCCACACTAGAGTGAAAAACATCTTTGTTCAGTGTCGTTTGCACGTATCATCCGGACTACAACAATGTTTTCGGGCCCAAAACGGCAAAAAAGTAAAACGGCTCCCAAAGTGAATCAGTTTCGTTTTCGTAGCCGTTCCGTTTTTCTCACCTGGTGTCTGGACACACCAGGTGTGAAAAACGCCGGACAGAGGTGGGGCTGCGGGGCGTCAGGTATGAAGCTCATCGCTTCCCCGTCCACCCTCTACCTTTCTGCGTGATCTAAATCCATTTGGCGAAGCTCCTCATCATTATACTCGGGTTCATGAAGATACCAGCAGTCTATGCAGAATGTGATTGTTCCGTCGCATGCTTTTATTTCCCAGCATGCGAATAACTTGTTCACTCCGGCGTACCTTTGGTCCAACACATTTGATGAGTCTTCATGTGTAAAAACTCGACATGTAAAGTCCCTAGTCAGTCATTTGACAATGAAGGCCTCTTCATCGTCAACTGACTGAGATCACAGCGAATTTGCACAACACACAGCGGCAGATTATTTTCTATGATGACATGATTGTCGCCCTATCAACACGCATGGCATAATTCACTTGAATTCACTTTTCCGTTGCTGTTAGCAGTTTTTTTTTACAACCGCTGCATATTTGTTTATGTTTCATGCATACTTTGTTCACGTCAGTTAACAGACTTGAGTGAATCACACATATGACACACACACACACACACACACACACTGCCTTTTTAATTGTAAACTATGATTCGTGGTTACTCCATCATTTGAACCATAAAATGATCAAAACACCTCGAAAGGGAGACAGCAGTATGAGCCAGGCCAGTCGACTGGTATTCTGTCTTTACACCACCGCATGCCAATGACATCTGCAGGAAAAAACTAACAGACTTACAAAATACGCTCTACGGACAGGCCTCATCATTAATACCACCAAAGCCCAAGTGATGACAATCAACACCACCACACAGACACACATCACCATAAATGATGAAGAGCTTCGAGTCATTGACGACTTTGTGTATTTGGGAAGCCTGATAAGTAAAGACAACGGTGCACAGAAAGACATCCAGCGCATACTTGGCAAAGCACGCACGCAGCACCTACGCAAGACTACATAACATCTGGAATTCCAACACCTACAGTCTCAAAACAAAGATCCGCTTATATAATACTCTGGTTAGGCCGGTGCCACTGTACGGGTCTGAGTGCTGGCGCATTACCAAGTGTGACATGAACAAGGTTGGGTCCTTCCACAATGGCTGCCTGAGAAAGATCTGCCGTATATTCTGGCCCAACAAGATTTCCAACCACGATCTATACATAAAGACTGATTGCCGAGATATTGTCTTGGATGTAAAGCACCGTCGCCTAAAATGGCTAACCCATGTACTGCGAATGCCCCCAGAGCGGAGGGAAAGGGAAACGAGGCTGACCCAAGATCACCTGCCGCAGAATGGTCTCTCATGGAACACGGCACAACTGGCTGCCAAAGACCGTGATAGGAGGAGGAACGTTACCGATGCCTTATGTCCCGTTGGGGGCGAAGAGCATAAGAAAAGTAAGTATGCCAATGACTGCTGTGATCACATGTAACTTCAGTTCTTCCCTCTCAGTGTAAGGGTATGAACTCTTTCTAATCGTACTTATTATCATTCCTGATGCACGTCAGAATTATCATGTTATTATTGAAAATGGGACGTGTACAGTTTTTCCCCTCAGCCTTTTTTCAATTTCAAAACGCTTTCTTGGAAGTCCAGGTTAGTCTGGAGGCCACCTGCTTTATTCAGTCTTGACAATAAAGATTTCTTCTGATTTCAATCACTGATTTCATATATATATAGTCCTACAACAGATATGTTTAAGTCATATATGACAACGTTACGTAGTATTATCAGGATCATGAGGGTAGGAAGATTTTTTCACATGAAATTATTAATTTTGGGAAACAACTGTAACACACAACATTAATGTCATTAAGGTTACAATCCAAGCATTGCAGGTAGACACAACAAGCATTGCTGAGACACGCAAACAATGTGTCGATGATCCTCGCCGGTCATGAACACGGTCTCTGGAGTGCGGCAGAATTTCCGTGGTGCGCACCGTAATCCAGTAAATGTGTCAAGTGTTGAAAGCGACAGCTCCCCGAGGGAGCGGCAGGGCGGACACGCGCGTATACATTGACACAACGCACTAATGCCCTAACGCCACATAAACACACACATTCACAGATACACAATCTGACGTGACAGGGGGACCACAGCGTCGCCGGGTCCGTCGCGATAGCAGGCGCTGTTGTCGTTACGCAACGGGTGGTGGCAGCGCAGAGGCAATAATAGCCTGGTAGTATGTGGCATCATGGGAAATGGATCCTCCGAAAGCAGAGTAGGTGTTCGGTAGAGGGTAGATGATCGGCAGGTGTGTGTCTGTGTGTGTGTGAGTTGATAGCAGCTGGTGGCAGCTCCAGCCTATATTCCCTCCAGTTCTGTAAGCTCCGTGTTCAGCTGTTAACTTTGTCTCTCATTAGTCAACAGCTATACTGCTTGTGAGTGTGTGTTATGTATGTGTGTGTGTGTGAATCCTATACATGCAGAGGCGATTCTTGGGTCTGTTGGGGCACCAAGCCGAAATGTAGTGCCCCCCCCCACCCCCCTCCCTGCAACACATAATCACCAAAAAATAAATAAAATTCGGCACTCAAATAAATCACCTAAAAATGTTAATAGTAAAGTTTATATTTCATGTGAAAACTAACAAATATTAAAAAAACAAAAACAACAACTTTAAATTGGGTTTAAAATCTTTTTGGCCAGAGGTTCTCAACTTTTTGTAAACGATGCCCTCTTGACCTCATTATAAGTCTACTAACCCCACCTCATTATAAGTCTACTAGCCCACCTCATTATAAGTCTACTAATCCCACCTCATTATAAGTCTACTAACCCCACCTCATTATAAGTCTACTAATCCCACCTCATTATAAGTCTACTAACCCCACCTCATTATAAGTCTACTAGCCCACCTCATTATAAGTCTACTAACCTCACCTCATTATAGGTCTACTAGCCCACCTCATTATAAGTCTACTAACCCCAACTCATTATAAGTCTACTAACCCCACCTCATTATAAGTCTACTAACCCCACCTCATTATAAGTCTACTAGTCCACCTCATTATAAGTCTACTAGCCCACCTCATTATAAGTCTACTAGTCCACCTCATTATAAGTCTACTAGCCCACCTCATTATAAGTCTACTAGCCCACCTCATTATAAGTCTACTAACCGGACCGAACTGAGGTCCCCTCAGCAGCTGCCTGCCTTGCCTGGTGACAAGATGTGCCTCTGTATATAGACGAGTTTACGTGAGAAACACTGGGCGGAGTCATTTTGTCCCGCCGCTGTGTTGGCCACTTCCGGTGCCTTATTGTTGCCATGTTGTCAACCCTGGTACTGGATCGAGGTCCGAACACACAAAACACACATCAGTTAAAAATCCGACCACTAGATGTCGGTCTGTGACAAGTTACACATCACTCCCCTAGCTTTGTTCTCCATTTTGTATAAATATTGATGAAATACAGTCAAAATTGTTATGATTCGTATAGCGAGAATAAAGAAGTAAGAAATAAGGACTCAGTCAGGAATGCAAAAAAGGTTTGGATGACTGTATGGCAACCAATGCCGTCATCCGTCTACTGCAACACAGGAATCACACAAAACATTAGAAGCACACAATGTGCGAATGAAAAGGTAAATAAGGTAACTGCGCACAGGCAATGAGATTCTTAGAACACGAAGAGTCCGCCTTCGATCAATACTAAAATGTCTTAGAACATGTACTCATCTCTGAGATCTGGTCCGAGGACGGTTCTGGAGGCAGAGACGGAAAGGGAGTTTCCTACAGCAGAGTAGAATGGCTCCGGTCAAGAGAGTTGCATAGAGAGAGAGAGAAAGATAAGGCTATAGTTAACCACAACGGCCCCCCTCGGTCCTCACCGAGAGAGGATAAGGACGTCGCGTCGTCCCAGTGCCCGAGCCTCGCTTATGAAGGAGAGAGCGGCCAGTCACGGAGCCGCCCCGGCGCTGATTGTGATGAGTTGCACCGGTGTCCGTGCGGTCCACGAATGAACCCGGCGCCTGGGTGCCGCTCGTGGACGAGCGGCCCATGACAAAAATCTGACTTAAAGTTACTCACCGTGTGGTCACATGTTCTTCTGGACCAATAGGCTGCATCTACTAATAATTCCAAAAATAATGAGAAAATGGACCGGGTTGCACTGATTATTAAATAATGCCGTTCTGTGTCTCAGATCCGCACGAGAGCATTTGGGTGTGGAATAGCACACCGCAAGTTACTACCATCCATTTTAAATAACAAGGTAGGTGTGTGTTCCCACCGAATAGAGATGTTGAAATATAGTCCAAAACACGTCGAAAGAAATGGCACCGGAAGTGACGTTCAGAGTACAAATTTAACCGGAAGTACCCTCAGAACTGTGTATGAAGTGACAGGCAAATCATGTCGATGAAGAATTAGTGAGTTAATCACTAAACAACACCCCAACCCAGACAGTTTTTTAAAAAAAGCACTCAAGACCTACCTTTTTAGAAAACGTTGTCATCCTGAAGCCCATATAACAAAGGCAGAGGTGGAAAGAGTACATTTTTTTGTACTCAAGTACAAGTACTGCTACTCTGATTCAATTCTACTCAAGTACAAGTAAAAGTACTAGTCAAAAAATATACTCAAAGTAAAAAGTAAAGCACTTGAAATGTACTTTTGAGTAAAAAGTAAAATTTAAAAATCAGTCTCTATTGTACAAAAGCCCACCTGCGGAATTCCCATTGTCATTGGAACACAGCACGAAGTGTTCACTGCACCCACCAAAATCTATGCCTCAACATCCAAGAGAGCAGCACTAAGCACTAATAAAATACTTCAATCACCAACCACAGCAAAAGACAATATTTAGTTGTTTTAATGTTGAAACAGTTTTCATCTTCATGATCAAATGCATGCTGGCTTAACTGTGTTAACAGAATATAACCCAAGGTGGGTACCATGTTGAAGTAGAAAATGAAGGTTGTGCCATCTTTTTAGTCAAGTTAAAGATGTATTCCTGACATGTTTGCTCTTAAGTGCTATCACCCCTACCTCAAACCCAACCATGTCCCACTTACGTAGCAGAGAGGGATAATAGATCATGCATGGGCCACCATTGCATTCAATTTAAAATAACCTCATGAAGTGAATATTAATTGGTTATCATAATACCAAAAGTGTATCTGAACCTCAATATGTTAGCTCTATTAGCTGTGTAATCATTATTTATAATTTGATAGTTGTATTTATTATTTCTACAACACTTTTGTAGTAGTTACTTTAAAGTCACAATTTCTATTACTCCTATTCCTCTTTGGTTGTATTATGAGTTTGATTTGTTTAATTGTATATTTTGTTGTCCTTTATCTGTTGAATGTATGTGTGTGTGTATATATGTGTGTGTGTGTATATATATATATATATATATATATATATATATATATATATATATATATATATATATATATATTAGTGTGGAAAATTGTTGGTGCTGAAAGAGTTAATTAATCAAATTAATAACATTTAATTGCGTTTTTGATTGGTTGGTTTTGATCAAGATTGGCCATCTTGAAAGTGTTGGCCTCCCAAATGTAATCAGTTCATGAACCTACCCTAGAACATTAACCTACCGAATCTGGCATGAATCCATTCATCTGTACAAAAGCGGTTGTTACGACATACTTTTGTGTGTCTTTTTATTGTGCAGCCAGTACTTTTAGAAGTATTTATTTCTCTGACGACTCTTTACTTCCAATCAGTACCACTTCAACACAAATATCAGAACTTTCTACTTCTTACTCACCGAAAACAGACTTTTTATGAATATAAATGTACTCTATTTTGTTTGTGCAATGACACCAATCTACAGGAACTAACATTAGGTAATGCATGTTAATGTAAACACCACTGCATACATGTGACATAGTGTACAATAAGTATCTTTATACTAAGACGACATGATTATTTCCTGACATGCAGAGCTCATTTTTTGTTGTTGTTTAAGTTGTTTTTGTACAAATGTTTGTTACTTTTACTCAAGTAAATATAGGTACTTTGCCATCTCTGTCTATACCCTAGAGATAATCCAGAACCGGGCCCATGCCAGCGGTCCAGATGAGATCCGGCGCCTCCAGAACCTCCTGTCACAGCAGGAGTGGGAGGTGGCGCTGGCCCGCAGGAAAGCGACTCACGCCACGCGCCAACGCAGCGAACTCGAGCGCTTCTTCCACTCCGCACTCCTCCAAGTCAGGCAGGAGCTGCACGCCGAGCGTCTCGCGTCCTTCCAGCGGGACCAAGCCCGCGCCGGCAAGCGCCCGCCCGTCTGCGCGCGGAGCTGGAGCCCCAGCTGCAGCAAGCGGCTGGAGTCAGACACGGAGGAGGCGGGACGCGCCGACAAGTGGTGCGGGAGCGCGCGCGCGCGTGTACTGCAGTCACACTCTCGTGTCTGTTTTCACTTTATTGCCCCATTAATGAGAGCTCCAGTTAAGCGCGCAGACACAATTTAACAGCTCTTACAAACACTGTTTGCACCTTGCCTGACACATTGACACATAAAAACGCAAGAGGCTGAGAATTCAGGCTACGGCTTTGACCTACATGATGACAATCAGTGACCTACATTAACAAATCACCTACGTATGTGACCTATATGAGAATTTTGGCTATTTAGAGCCAGGGCTTTGAACCGGTTCAAGGAACGAAAACGAAAACCGGGAACTTTTAGTATTTACCAGGGAACAGAAACAAAACCGGAAACGTTATTATTTTTTATGTTCCGGAACAGGAACACTTATTTAGAAATAATGGTAACCGGTTAATACCGGTTTTATTTCGTTCCTCAAAGGAGTGCACTTGGGGATAACTTCAGAAATAAAACAAGAGTATTCATAAACTCTACGATCCAGCAGTGAAGTAGGAATCGTCACGGGACTTTCTGCAGCGTGTTGTTGTGGATTCGCCCCGACACGCAACGAGACCTCGGCTGTAGAGCGCTACCAGCCGGCCTCTGTAGCAAGTCGCTTTGGGTTCGCCGCAACAAACATTACATAGCATTAAACAGCTGACAGGAACGAAATTAACCGTTCTGGGAACAATATTTTTTTGTTCTAACCGGTTCAGGAACGTCAATTTATTGGTGGAACACATAACCGGAAACGTTATAATTCTGTTTCTGTTCGGAACGAAACGTTTGGGAAAAAATATTGGTCCAAAGCCCTGTTTAGAGCGCCTTCTCAAGGACCTAGCCTATGTCTAGGACAGGGCTATACAACTGGTGGCTCACAGGCCAAATCCCCCAG
>OMKY01211512.1:0-10924 GCA_900302395.1 Bregmaceros cantori | reverse complement strand
GTGTGTGTCTGTAGCAGGATTAGCGAATTGCTAGATTGTAAGGTGTGTGTGTGTGTGTCTCTGTGTGTGTGTGTGTGTGAGTGTGTGGCAGTGAGTGGGGTTAAGTAATGTGTGTGGTTGTCAGTAGGTCTGGATGATGGAGCAGGGCTGGGTAATGACCTGACGGATACAGCCTGCTGGGTGCCTAGTTCAGGCATTTGTTAGTTGGCTGTTCCATGGCCGGGCGGTGGGGCAGGCAGGGGAGACCGTGTGAGAGAGAGGATGATTGGAGAAAGCAAGAAAGAGTGTGGGGGAGTTCCAGCGAGGGGGAGAGAAGGAAGAAGGTATGGGTAATGACTGAAGACAGTTGTTGCTTGGCTGTGCCTATGATACCACAGGGTGGGAGGAAGAGAGAGAAAGCGAGAGGTAGAGACTGGTTGATACTGTGTAATTACTTGGCTGACCGAGCTTGCTAGGCTGGCTAGTTCAATCAGTTGTTGACTGGATGTAACTTCACCTACACACGTTGCCACGGTTACATGTAACAAAGAGAAAAACGTATTTTGATTACTGACCATCGTATTTTCTGCACGAAAAGAACTGACGTGATTCTATACATATACTATGTTCATCCTGCAACAGCCCCCACAAGGGGTAGGCAGAGTTGGGTTGGCGGGAACGCCGATCGGAACACGGAACAAGTGATATAGCTAAGTTGTCACCATGACAACAGCCACAACGCCATACCATGAAGAAGGTGGCAGCCCCGCGGCCCGAAACTGTCGAGGTATTTAAAAACCTTATTTCTGGGGGTCCGCGTTGGCCAAGTGGTTATGGACACCGCACCTAACGCGACCCCATTCACGTTAGTGGCGCTGCATCTGCCGCAGCGTCCGCAGTGTCACGAGTTCGACTACGCTCGTTGACTTGTCTGCAATGTCTACCCTCGATCTCTTCAACCCAGTTTCCGACTAATCCTATCCAATAAAGATGGAAAAATACTTTAAAAACAAGTATTTAAAAAAAAAAACCTTATTTCTGCCTCTAAAAAAATGTATAATTTTATTCGTGACTTAAACCAATGACGGCGATAATCACAAGCAGAACTGTAAAACTCAATGGCAGTATAGTTGCTGCGTATTCGGACTTATGACAAATGTTTCTCGTGGCAGTTCATTCAATACCCGTTCACTATGCCCACAATTACCAATAGCAATAAATAGAAGCGGGACAAGACAATGGTTCACAATATAATTTACAAACCGCTTTTATGGAAACGCAAATGACTCATTGTAGTGCATAACCCTCACACAAGACAAGATGAGGAACACAAAAAATAATTAATGAACACATTATTTTCATGAGCTTTACATTACTTTAACAGCTGAAGCATTAAAACACCTTTTATTGAGCGCATCAAGTTTAACACGCAGAATTCATGTTGAATTATGTGAGAGCGAGCGCAAGAGACGGAAGGAGACTGTTTGCTTTCATGGGAAATAGAGGAAACGTGGAGTAGCATTTATGAGTAGAATAAAATGCAGGTTCAGAATCAGAATGAGAGATTGAGACCCAACGAAATCTAAAGGCAGGATAATCTTACTACAAAAAATGCATTTCTGCTGAGGATTTAATTATGCTATCGCATCAACTTAAGGTTTTGGTCAACTTTGTTCAAGACCATTGAGATTTGCATTGGATTGAATAATTAGAAGAAATACCAATTCTAATAAAATCCTTAATTTTTTGTCATTAAGGCATATGCATGCTTTCCAGCGCTCTGCCTAACCAACTGAGCTACTGGGCAGCACATAAAATCCTTAATTTAAGGTGTGTTCATGTCCGTGTTGAAGAAAAAATAA
Source organism: Bregmaceros cantori (assembly GCA_900302395.1). Classification (NCBI taxonomy): domain Eukaryota; kingdom Metazoa; phylum Chordata; class Actinopteri; order Gadiformes; family Bregmacerotidae; genus Bregmaceros; species Bregmaceros cantori. Next base: position 9,083 of record OMKY01211512.1, on the reverse strand, counting down.
ATAAATACATGAAAAGCAGTGCAATCGGCGTACTGCTTCACTGACTAGGCTTCACTGACTTCAGTCTTCTGACTGAGTTTACGTTGTCCGACTTTTGGATAACGAGGGGGGAGTTCCAGAGTTCGGGGCGGCTAAAGGCACAGAAGCACATGATGGAGAGATGAGGAAGGAGGCTGAGGAAGGAGGCTGAATGGAGACTGAATGGGGGTGGAGATTTGACAAGTCTGACAAGGAAGTAAGGTGAGAAGTGGTGGGGTAATTATATCCCATCAGAAAAGCTGGATGAAACGGCTGATTCTACGTCCCCTAGGGAGGCGTCTATAGTATGGGTGGTTAGCGAAGGTTGTTGCCAAGATGCTCAGTTGGGAGAGTGGCCGTTCCAACGAGTGAGCGTGAAGTATGCAGTCGCAAGATCTGTGTGTGTGTGTGTGTGTGTGTGTGTGTGTGTGTGTGAAAGAGAGATGCCTACATAAGTGGAGCAAACCAATTAGCTCAAATGGATAAAAATATTTTGCAGCTATTGCAAAAAAAAAAGTCGGAAAAGCGACACACGGATCTGTTGGTTTTGACACAGTAAATTGTACAATGAAAGGCTTTCATTACATTGAACACATTCCATTTCACAGAACCAGCTTGTAGTTAATGCAAAATAAGGATCTCTCATATATCCAAGTTAGTAAATTATTACTGTGTGTATGTGATGCCACGGTTTATCCACTAGGACGCCGTCTAATCACAACCTTATCACACATTGTGGGAGAGTAGGCGGTTCGTATAACAAAACATGTTCTGGGTTGCACTGCAGAAAGTTAAATTCACACTCGTCAATTGCACCTATCAATTATTTTAAGCATTTCAATATTATTTGCCCGTACCCTTCGCTCATCCTCCTCCCACTCACCTCCACTTTCCACCTCAGCAGCATGGGCGCCCGAGCCCAGGCTCCGGAACTCACTCCCCCAACACATCAGACAATCAAACTCAATCTCTAGTTTCAAGACCAACATCAAAACCCACCTTTTTCAAATTGCTTTCTCACTGTAATTGATGTAATTGATGTTTGTTTAATTTTCTCTACTTTATTTTATTGTTGTTTCTTTTACACTTTTGTAAGGCGACCTTTAGTGCCTTGAAAGGCGCCTCTAAATAAAATGTATTGACTCTAGTCATGACAGCTCTACAGGGAATACTTTCAGAATGCTGCTTATATATTTTTCCCGATATATAAACAGATTGCATTTCTTGATTCTGAATAGCGTTGATTCTGAGAGACCTTGCTTGATTCGGGCGGTAGACAGTTATGTTTATGGTGTAGCGTGTCATTCACACAAGGAAACAACGTGTTCCTGTCTACGGACGTGCAACAGACAAGCCTCCGCGCCCAGCCATCGTTGGCCGTACACTTGGGACTTCACCGCCTGATGCTGGAGGCACACGAGTGGTCCATCTGGCCCAGCAGATGGATGTCCACTGTCAGGAGGACATGGTGAGTGGGTGGGGGACATGGGTCACTGGGTGCACACATCCTTGGGGGCTCACCACAGGCTTACTTGACAATCTGACCTAAACTTGACATGTGTGGGGGTAGATGGGGGTGGGGGTTAAGAGAAGAGACCTGACATTACGGAACATTATGGAATCTCATATGTGTGTGTCTGTGCTTGTGTAAGTGCACATGCGCTGGTTTGCGCTCACCTACGCGTGCCCTGCGCTTGTGTGTATGTGTGTTGCTGCTACGTGTGGATGCAGGTGTCACAGTGAATTTTAATTTTGCATGTAACGAGCGGGGGAAAAACACTTCAGCAAACCAGTGAGAGAGGAGAAAAGGAGATGGATTTCGCACATGCTTTACATAGGTAGTTTGCAAAGCACATCATGTTCTATGCCATAAGCGCGACACTGGACAGAAGCCCACACAGTGTCGACCAGAATAGCAGTGATGATGCTCTGAAGCACGTCTTTCAAAATCAGAATACAGCATTACAAGGGGCTATCTAATGAATTGTGCATTTATATTATATGTTATATTTTGTTTTTTAAACACCTCTTATTGGAATGCGTTTTATTGTTGACTTTGTGGTCCATTCTAGTCATCATTGTACAGCACTTGTTTTGTTTTACTGTACATGGTTGAAATGTCCTCTATGAAATGAAGGTCGAGTGGAATCATTTAATAAAACAAAAGCATAGTTTACCTTCTGATCGTGACTGTAGGCCAGGATCCAATCCTCCTGCTCCGGGTGGAAGAGCAGACTGAGGATGGTGAAGCCCAGGCCGTGTCTCTGGTAGGAGGCTCCCTCGTCCACGCTGATGAGAAGACTGCTCTCAACCTCAGGGTCCGTCAGCAGCATGATCTACACATCAATTAGAAACAATCTTTAAATAGGCTAAACGGCCTGCTAGAATTGGCGTATTTCTATTGTAAATCCCATAGACTCCGTGCTTTTGGGAGTCGACTCCGCCCACTCGACTAGCAGAAGCACATGGAAGTCGGCATGTCGGCTGAAGCGAATGTGACGTCCATATTTATATACAGTCAATGGTTTATCTACAGGGACAGTCTATGTAGAGGTCAACAAAGGACTCAACACAGTGGTCAGAAGTGAGGGGGTCGACTAGAGCGGGTATATGGAGTGAACAAATAGTGTTCGGGGTAGGAAGGGTCTGTAGCACTCCAACCGGAATGCTCCCGGGTGCTGGGGGTATACAGGGCGTCTAGAGATGAGAAACTGCCACCAGTCAGTTTACCTGTGAAGCAAACAACGCATTGCAGCCTGTGTTTGTGTCTGGATGTGGTTCGAGCACATCTCACTGTGATAGAGGAGATTAGAACGAACCCAAAGGTAGCAGAGTAGAACTGCACCAACAACTTGACTAAGACCTCAACCGTTTTCTGGGAGTTCAGCTCCAAGTTGGTGTCCCCGTACTAAGTGTTGAAATGGTCAAACTTCTTTCTGAAGACTCATCACCATCTGAGTTGGTCCAATGAACAGGGTGTCAGCTTGATGAGTTTGGCGGACTCATGGCTGGAGGTACAGTCGTTGGTATATAAGGAGAATATGGGTGGGGAGAGGCAGGCTAGATGGCGATAGTCACTGAGACGTTATTCCAGAGGCAAACAGACAGTTTCAGGTCCATCAGGAAGTCCGTAATCTACAGCAAAAACAGAATCTAGTGTATTTGACGCCATCTAACAGCGATCTTCAACGAAGTGAAGATCCCACTCTTTACTGGGTTGCCATTGAGAAGAACAATGTGAGCGGTAATAGCACCCATCCCGCATCCAAACGATCCCTTTAAGTCAGCATGGAACCCTGAGCATTGTTTCGACTGACTGATGCGAAGGGAAAATGCACACGTTTTACTGTGGCAGTAAATGCCATTGTGTGCCCCTAATGTGTTTTATTTAGCCCACGCTCCAGAGAACGCCCCTAGCGCTGACTCTCACTGGACAATTTACTAGCACTCTGGAAAGAGCGGGTCGAGTTACTCACATGAACATGCTGTTTCCACTACAATTCCAGTGGGTTGCGTAGCTAACTAATTAGCATATCCTGCCAGCAGGGTCTTCGAGGGCTGCCGTACGAGTATGCAAGGATTTTCAGGGTTTTTTTTTTTTTGGATAGGAAGTACTTCATTTGCACGAGCAATACCTATGATCTCTGGCACAAAGAAACCCCACATAATATATAAACATGTTGTCAGCACTGGGCAGCTGGGTTCAGCGTGCTTGCCAGAGGGGAAAGAGAAAAATACAGATTGCTCCCCAGCAGGAACATGGCTCACAAACAGACAATATGAATAATGCGTTTGTATTATTTAATATTGTAACAAAGAATGCCACCGGCGTTGGTTCGGGGGGAGCTGCTGCAGCGGTGCAGGGTGCATACAGGGAGCAGCCATTTACATTCCACGTTCCACGTCATTTAAACTGTGTGAAATCTGAAAGTTCAAACAAATTTGTATTTATTTATTCAGAGTTCACAGCACATTATCGATGGAAGCAGTGATGTGTACGGTCTCGTACACATCACTGCACTTCGTCTTCACTAGGGATGTGCCCATCACATTTTTTTTTTTATCCCGATCCTTTGATTTTAAGGATTGGCCGATCCCGATCTCCAGTACTGAGTCCTAACACTGCAAAAATTGGTAGTACCCAAACTATTAGGCACAATTGTCATTTCCAATAATAGTCAAAGTTACATTGGTATGATGGCATTTAAAGCTTATATTGTTTTTATAAAATAAAATCTTTGTGCAAATTGCGAAACTTAAGATAATCAAACAGATTACTATACGATAAAATAAAGTTGCAGTTGCACAATGAACAAAATAGTGTTCTTGACTTTCTGCAAACCTCAATTTTTTTTTAATGAAGCAATATCAATTTCTATTTTAAAATAACATACATACAGTCTGTGATTAATATCTACTACTTTCCGTTTCCGCTCCTCATAAAATTCCGTCAAATACTGTTCGTTTTCCTTTTTTCGTTTTCGTTCCTTGAGCCCTGCTACTACATGAAAAAGACTGAAATAATTGTTTATTCCTTCTCTGCCCGTAGCAGTGGTATCCTTTCAGTGTTTCTGCGGTGACTGGCTGAGCAATCACGTGTGTACACGTGATTGCCACAACCTGAAGTGGCTTTTGTTAGGTTCGGCTTCTCCTCTTCCTGCTTTTGTGTGGCTTTGCGGGTGGTGTTATGACAAAGCACACAAGCACCCATCATGCACAGCAGTGGGTTAATAGGCAGTTAGGGTTTGGTGTTTAGCGTTCCTTCTCTGTGGCGTCTCGGATAGGCTTTCTCTCTAATTTTAGAGGCCCACTCGAGTGGTGAGCTTAGTTCACCACCAGGCTGTAATGGTTTAGTTGTTTTTTATAGCCTAGCTGTTTATTTATCACCATGGTTACTATACATACTATATTTGAAATGTTTTTCTGAGTCCCAGTCAGAACTTTTTCAACTTTATTGAGGATTAACTGATAAAATGTAATCAGTATTCACAATTCGTGTCAGTTTTGTCCCAATTGGTTTTGCAGATATGAGTAAATGGACATAATGAATTGAAAAAATAAAAACATAATATAAACACAATAATCAAAATAGTATGAATCAAAGGGGGCCGAGCGGATAGAGAGCGCGTCCCCCAGACTATAGGTCGAGCAGTGCCGTAGGTTCAAATCCCCTGTTCGGCTTTTCTGCCCCCAACTCTTCATCCTGGTTTCCGATTTAATCCTGTCACTATCTCTCTCAATAAAGAATAAAAGTATGAGTAAGTAACTTCATTGTTTGAAATGTGTTGGTTAAGAAGAACCAAAATTGACAATATTATATATTTTCTAATCATTTCAATAATTGGCAACTAATTGACTGTTACAATAATCATTAGTTGCAGCCCTGCAGCCCATTCAACAAAGTCCCACCATCCCATGTCTTTCAATCTCTTCTGTGATTTGGTGCTCTTTAAATATCATATGAAAGCTTCCTGCACATTTACAGGTTATTATAATTATAATGATTAATTGTGAATTTTATTTTGGGACAGACTGTTTTTACAAGGAGCGGAAACGGAAACAGAAAAGATCTCTTCAACTGTTCCAGAACAGAAACAGAACATTATGAAATCCTCAAAACCGGTTTATAAACGTTTTTTTTTAAATATATTTTAACATATCCTATGTCTGGGATACTATTTCCTTCCACTTTCACTGTCAGTCATCAAGCCCCATGTATCTGGGGCGCCAACATGTGGACAGACGTGGAAGCGAATGTAATGGCGTTAATACAGTTACTTCTGAGTTCGAAAGTCCACCAAATATAGTTTTTATACAAAATATATCTAAACTTAACATTGCACAATATAAGGAACTTTAAGAACGAACAAAATGTTTGTGTTCCGAACCGGTTCAGGACCAATATTTTGGTGGTGGAACAGTTCAGAGAACGAAAACGTTAAATATAGACCTGCCTGAACCGTTCGGAATGGAACGTTGTAAAAATGATTATGATATGTCGCTATCCATGGTGCTGGTGTCCGCAGTGGGCGAATGTTAGTCACTGTCCAGGGTCTGATTCTTCATTTCCATTGGGTGTTAAGCAGATGTCCTTCTGAGAAGTAACCTCAAACCACATATTCATCTGTTCTGCTGTTTGTGACAGCACCCAAGCACGTATCATCTCACTTACTTATTCTCCTGGGTATCCAGGGTCGTTTGTGGGGGCAACTATCGGTCGATCTTGAGAGAGTTGTAGGCATGCCTAACTAAAATTCCATGTCTATGTACTGCTGTCTTGTATATGCAATATGGCGAATTAAAATTAATCTTGAATCTTGAACAACTTGAGGAGGGAAGCCCAGACTTCCTTCTCCCCGGCTTCTACCAGGTCATACTACTACACAGCATCCTGGAATCTACTTTCGGCACTGACAAGGTAATCTTTGTGAATGTGTAGATTCCAACAAGTAATATGTGGTGTGAAATAAAAATTAATCCTTAGCGCTGATGTTGCCAATGTTAAATGGCTTTACAAAATCTTTGCCGGATGTGTTTACTTCAAGAAGAGGTCCTCAGCTTCAAGTAGCAAACCCTTCAGCCTGATTTAAACTATCTCAGATTGGTCTGCCACTTTCTTCTTGGGTGTGGCACCCACATTTCTATCACTTAAACCCATAATTTGGTGCTGCCCAGTAGCTCAGTTGGTTAGGCAGAGCGCTGGAAAGCACGCATATGCCTTAATGGCGCGGTGAGTCGGTGGTTTGAATCTCGCCACTGACGTATTTCCCACATGTCAGCCCCCCCATCTTCACCTGTTTCCGCTAGCCTTAATAAATAAAGCTTGGAAAAAACAGCCTGAATGGGCTGGAAAAAAACATTTAAAAAACAACAACATAATTTTGGTCTTTCGACCCAAAACTTGGCTGAAGATTGAACTCCTTGCGGCTCAGTTCTCTCTTCACCGCACAGGATACAGACAGAGTCTGAATTACTGCAGGCGCCGCACAAATCCGGGCAGGTCGAACTCTTGCTCAAACATTCCACAAACTCACCCCCATCTCAAAGAGGATGTTCCATCCTTTTCCATGGTCCCAGACTTCCCCTCTTAAGTCTGTACTTAACCAAGGCCGCTGTATAAAGTAGATTAGTCTGTACTTAACCAGGGCCGCTGTATAAAGTAGATTAGTCTGTACTTAACCAGGGCCGCTGTATAAAGTAGATTAGTCTGTACTTAACCAGGGCCGCCGTATAAAGTAGATTAGTCTGTACTTAACCAGGGCCGCTGTATAAAGTAGATTAGTCTGTACTTAACCAAGGCCGCTGTATAAAGTAGATTAGTCTGTACTTAACCAGGGCCGCTGTATAAAGTAGATTTATGTATCAGTGTCCCCAGAGCAGCAACAGAGGCTTGTGGATATCCATACCTTTCTTTTGTTGTTAGGGCTGATGTACAAATAGCTCAGAATGGTCTTCAATCCCACTCTGTCATTCAGCTTCTCGTATGTCGTCCCATAGTCAGTGGACCTGGAATGAACAATTGATATTTGATCAGTGACGTTTGACTTTAGATCGTTCAGCACGAAGTAAAACTAAATATGTCAAGACAGTGTGCAAAGCCTGTTAGGTCTCTATATTGCATCCAAAACATCATCTAACTGAACAGCTTGCATGCCATGTTCAAACTATTAAATAAGCCATTATGTGTGCCATAAGAAATTGACCATGAAGCATCACAAATTGTGGAAAAAGGATTGGTTATAGAAAAAAAAACACATTTATGAATCTTGTACATGTACATGTGAATGCTGGTTCGAATGTCCAGCATTCATTCCAAAGAACACAAACAACAACTATGTATACACACTAATAAATCTATGAAAAATGCTATATCTTATTTATACATGTACTACACAACACCAACAATGTATACATACTAATAAATATATAAACATTAAAACATAATCCAGCCAAATTTTCAGTTTGACTTACAGTCTTTGCATAAAGTGGGAGTTTTTAGTCCTCACAGCCACTTGGCTTTCTCCCAGATTATGCTGGGATCTATGAACATAGTGTACATAGTGTAGAGTTTACCACTTAAAGCCAGGTGTACACCGTGAGGTTATTTTCTCATTCACATAAAAAGCTGTTGCTCACAATGTACGAGTGGAAGGCAGGGGTTAAAAGTTTCCTGTCTTCGTACTACACAGTCCAATGGTCTGATGCCATCTGACTGACAACACCACCCGTCAGGCACGATCAGAATGTTGTTTATGGAAGTGAACCAATGTGTCGATTCTCCAATGAGAACTGGAGGCAAGTTATCTTCATTCATTGCATCCTCGTGGATGGTTATTTAATCCTACAATGCTCGACCGTTTTTACCACCTGCTGGCCGTCTCACATCGTGGCACCTTCGACTGACACTGAACCATAGACTCTAGGTACTTAACTGTCTAACACTTGACAGTAAATGATATTAAATGTATAAAAATGTAATTTAAAACTTTACTTAACAAACTTTCACATCACAAACTTTCACTCTCTCCCTCTCTCACCCTCTCACACGCACATATGCAGACAGTCCCTTACGCATGTCTGTGTGGTGGTGAGCATGGAGGGGTGATAGTTTAGATAAAGTTAAAGTTATCATATAAAATATATTTTCTTTTTTTAAAGTTATTTTTTCCGGTGTCAGCGCTGTTTTTCCATTTTTATTGGATGGGATTAGTCGGAAACTGGTTTGAAGAGATCGGGGGTAAACATTGCAGACAAGTCGACGAGCGTAGTCGAACTCGCGACACTGCGGACATGAATGAGGTCGCGTTAGGTGCGGTGTCCATAACCACTCGGCCAACGCGCGAGTGGTTATGGTGAAAATATATTTTTCTTTTTGGCCCTAGCTTGACTGTTACGTTTTTAATTTTTATATTTATTTATTATTATTTTCAATCCTTATGGAAATCAATAATGTGAGTATGAAGATGTCTGATCGAGACACTTCTTTTGGATCCTTGGGGTGAAAAAGGTTAAGACTCCCTACAGAGTATTAATAAGTATATGATATACGTGGAAAAAATACTGTA
>OMKY01211506.1:0-14616 GCA_900302395.1 Bregmaceros cantori | reverse complement strand
TGTATCATATTCTCTACATCTAAATATCCAAGATAAAGTGTTTTACATGTTTTTGGTATTCTGTATCCTATTATTTTCGTCAAGTTATTCCATATTATGTCCCAATCTGTGGTAATTTTTGGACATGACCAAAATATATGTGAATGGCCCACATTTAACTCTCCACATCTCCAGCAAGGCTGTTGTGTTAGTAGCATTTGTGCCCTAATCTTAGGGGTTATGAAAAATCTAGTCATATTCTTCCAATTAAACTCTCGCCACCTTCTTGAACCAGTGGATGTGTGCTGCGTCTTGCAAATTATTGTCTCATATTCATCGTTGCTTATATTTTCATTCAGGTCTTGCTCCCATTTCTCCTTTTATATACGAAGTGGAGTGTCCCTGTGAAGCCATCAAAGTTTTATATAATATTGAAACCAGTTTGTTCTTACACCCTCCTTGATATGCCCCCACAAAAATATCAATTATTTTGTGCCGTGTCTTGGATTTTATTTCTTTCTCGTAGTATGCTTTAACTTGTAGATATCTATACCGGTCAGTCTCCTGGGGATAACAGTAATAATTGCCTCGCTCCAGGAGGTGGGAGTATTGCCTCTACTCGGGCTGTAGTTAAAAGAGTCTTTTAAAATAGGGATTATCTCTTCCTTTCATGTTTTATAAAATATAGCACCAAACCCATCCCCTCTCAATCATCACTTTATTTATTTAACCAGGCATGGATCCAGGTGTGACCATGCCAAACTTTAAATTTAGCAAAATTAAGTAGATTTAAGATTAAGCCGAATCAAACATACTTTTTAATTGTACAGCACACCACGTAGACACAGATGTGGTTGGTGGAGTTCTGCACTGTATGAGTGATTCCTAGTTTCAGTAGTTAATGGAGGCCGTGCGTTACTGTCAGGTGGAGGAGAACCAGCGGAAGCAGTCCCAGGAACTGGCTCGGAGACAGGCCGTCGACCAGGTGGCAGAGCTGACCCAGGCCAAGCATGACCTGGAGATGCAGGTGGACTCCCAGCGCAAGCGTCTCCGCCTCCATTTAGAGTCTCAGGTGAGGGGCCTTCTCTTTCAGGACTCAACTCAACCTTAGACAACACTTAAAAAAAAAAAAAACATGGTTGCCTGGGGGGTGCGTAGTGGCAGAGCGGTTAGAGAGCGACCATAGGTCGAGCAGTGTCTCCCCCCAACTCTTCATCTCAATTTCCGATTTAATCCTGTCGCTCTCTCAATCCTCTCTCAATAAAAGAATGAAAAACAATGCTTGCGCCCAAAAAATAACTAAAAAAACAAAAACAAACTGCTGTACAATAATAGTGTAAACAGCAAACAATTCAAATCCAATAAAGCAATACAATCCAATGCAATAAAATCTATTTACAACTAAAAGTCCACTTACAATTAGGTAAACAGGAAATCCTTGCCGGCACTCCACACCTCGTGGGTACGTCTGCCAAAGACACGTATTGTATTATCAATGCATAATAGTTGGAATCGATTCTGGCTTGATTCTTTTGGAGCTGAATAATCAATAATTAGGTCATGTGCATAATAAGAACCAGCAGAGGCCACTGTGATGCCTATTATAGCTGTCTGTACGAACCTCGAAATTCAAATAAAGGTTGACTTAAAAATGAAAAAGATTTTCATAAAAACGTAACTTTGTTGCTAGCGTCGTAGTCTCGTCGATAAATGTTATGTTGTGCCCGCTATGTTTTTTTTATTGCGTCTCAATAAATGTGTATATTACTGCACTAATATGTAAAGAACACGTGTGTCTATTCCCATCATTCTTAGTGTATAGTTTCAACACAATTTGAACACTGATGTGATTAGATAACCCTCATGTGGAGAATGTAGAAATTGCACAAGGTTTCCATAATTCATTGCATTAGATTTAAATAATTTACATTTTAAAGTGGTGTGTGAATATACGAAGTCATTATCATGTGTTAATTCTTGCTTAATCATTGGAAAAAGTTCAACTTAAATTGAGTATTAAACAAATGACATTTAAAGCACATCCCCTTAATTCTGCAACAAGACTGATTATTCACTAGGAATTTGACACCTCTGCATACACACACAAGCACAATCATGAACGCAACATTGACGGAACAGATACATCTGACCAGCTCATGTTTGATCCCACAGGAGGGCAGTGGGAAAATGTAGTGTGGCAGTGGGCCACGCAAAACCTTTACATCCCCTACATCCTGCTATTCGGAGATATAATTAGCTTGCATATCATTTACACTTCTATTGTTTCTGTGACCGTAACTGGACGCTCCCCCACCAGGTCATGGAAGAGCAACGTGTGCGACAGGCCAAAATAGTGGAAGCCCTGGAGGCTGAGAAGGAGAAGCTGAAACGGGACTTTGAGGAGATCCAGAGAAGGAGAGCCGAGAGGGAGAACAGGCCTGCAAAGACTGGTAGGCTCTAGGGCTGGACACTATGGTTCAAATTCAAAATCTATTCCTAGATATCAGAGCTGCAGACTCGAGTCAAAAGACTCGACTCACTTACTCGACTCACTAAATGGGACTCGAGACCAGACTCGCGCCCTAAAGACTCAGACTTGACTCGGGAATCCAGGTCAATGACTCTCGACGGCTTAAAAAAAAACAGTCTTTTCTGCTTCCTTTCCATCGGACTAGACCCCTAAAGACTCGGACGCGTGAGTTTGGGACTCTTGTACATCTCTGCTAGAGAGCGTAAAAATGTATTGTGATGAGTTTGTGCTAAATTGTAACTTAATTGTTGTACATTTGTTGGCTACCGTGAACCAAAATTGGCTACATTTGAAGTTGACAAGATTAATTTCTGTGTCGCTGCGAATATTTTGGGGACACTTGAAACGAAAAATATCTAACCGATTAGTCGATTAATCGCTTTAATAATCTGCAACTAATAGACTATTGAAATAATCGTTGGTTGCAGCCCCACTACTCGGCATGCACACATTTTGCAGGTTACAGTTTCTTCTACAATAATAGCCTTCTACATAACATACTGTACATACTGTGTAGTTGGGGGAAGACTGGGTATAATATAAAGAATGTAGAAAGAGGATATGAAAGTGTATAATGTACTCTCTATCTACTTTCTATGAAGAATTGTCCTTTGAAGAAATGTTTTTGTAAGACTTCTATAGAATACGCCGGCGCTCAGTGGTAATAACACTGCCTTATCCTTATAGTGGCACCACAGTGGGACGCCATGAAGCTGTCAGTGATGATCGAAGAAGCCAACAAGATTAGTATGAAGCTAAAGAAGAACACACGCTTTAGCAGGTACACACACACACACACAACAATCAAAGGCTTCATTGTGGGTGAGGAACTGGACACTGACTGCTGTGTCTGGGGGAAGGATGCTCTCCAGGGTTAATGCAATTATCAAAAGCACCCTCTACAACGCAGTGTCCTGATGCTGTACGGGAGTATTTCATTTTTTCATTCATTGTCCCAAACTGCAGCACAGAGCGCCAGCGGAAATCATTTCTTCCAGTAGCTATGAAAACTAGGCTAGCAATGTTGGTAGTAATTAGAACATACTGTGCAGGTATATTCTGAAAAATTGGAAATTGTATGCTTCCAATCCGCCCTTTGTACAGTGTGATACTTTGTTACTTATGTACCTATCTAAGAGTGTGCTCTATTACTACTGATCTTACTGAACTGTTGAACTGGAACTGTTGAATCAACATAATTTCGCTTTTGGGATCAATACATTACTCTGATAGTGTGTCGTGTGATAAGACACATGTTGATAAACTCTGGCTACTATTTATAGACATGAGCCCTCTGACAAAGACCAAGAGACCGGGGACATGCAGGTCCGTGTCCAGAACACCAAGCTGGGAATCTCTACATTCTGGAGTCTGGACAAATTCCAGAACAACATGGCTGCCATGAGAGACATAGAGCAGGTTAGTGACCAGAGGTGTAATCTCCCAAAAAACAAATAAAATACAAAACATATCTGCCATGGGCCTACCAAGCCCACAACTTACCGTGCCATTGAGGCATATCTGTGCTTTACAACACTCTGCCTAACTGACTGAGCTACCGGGCAGCACATATCGGAATCACTTTCAAATTTCCATTCCAAGTTCTCTGTATGTCTAAACTTTATTCCTCATAAAGCCACTGTAATATGTTCAGAATTTAGCAAAGAGACACACGAGCTGGCATTCCTAAAATCCCCAAGCAAATCTGGAAGTCTTCAACACGTAAAGCCACCACCCAACATCTTGTGGTCTTTGGTGATGTGCTATTCAGGGAGAGGTCTCCAGCAAAGACGATGAAGTCTTCTATGATCCCGAGGATGAGTGGGAGCAGGACCTGTCCGTCATCTCCACCGGCTCCAGCTCCTCCTCCACATCAATGTCACGCCGCAGGTAATGCATCAGAATCAGATTTATTGTCGATGACACAAGTTCACGGAGCAGTTTTTTTATTTCTCTGGAATTGGTAGCATAAAAGAAGAATGGAACACTTGCAAGGTAGTCTATTGCCAGGTCATGCTATTCACAATTAGATTTTTGTTCCTACATATTGTCACCCTTTTTGGAATAATTAAGTATTCAGATTCTGAACACTTTGTCAACTTAATGGAGCACCCAAGATTGACTCAATATAACGTCTGCCCCCAAACCAATATGTTTCTCATCAGAAGTCGAAGCATGCTGAAGAGCCGAAGGATTTCCGGACGTCTGTATGAGATCCGTGTACACCCCATCCAGAGTCTGATGCACCCGGATATCTCACAGTCCTCTGGTAAATCCTTTCTTTCAACCCGATGTTCACCACAGAACTGCGATTTTTGTTGTTTTTGTTTTGTTTTTTGTTTCAGAATATATGTGAAAATGCAAAGATGGTGAAGGTATAAGCTAATAAAATCAATTATTTAAAACATGAATATTCAAATTTTTTAAATGGATTCATAGAAATATTTTGGACATGGTTTGTAGGCTCGATCCATGTCATTTTATTTAATGGCTGTTGCTGTCTGGCTCTTCTTAGGCATTATGGGTGTCGTCAAACCTCCCTCCACGATCCCGAGCAATACCGGCTCTGTCCTGCCCAGGGCGTGCAAGGAGATGATTGGCCACGCCATGGCCACGCTGCGGAGGGAGGTTTCGGCAGAGGAGAGTCTGGCTGACCGCCTGATCGCTGACCTCCAAGTGGTGCATGGAGCCGTGCGGGGCATGGCCGAACTTTATGACAAACTTGATGAGGACAGCCAAGATAACGGTGAGATTGGTGCTGCAGTTGTTGGATACTGGAGTGATCATGTAAAATTCCATTGTGTAATTGGATTAATTCATAACCCCCCCTTGACCTCTATGGATCGGCCGCTGCCTCAACAAAAAAACCTGTACCGTCTCCTCAGGGAGACGCTACAGCTCCATCAGAGCAAGGACAGAGAGACTAAGAAATATCTTCTCCCCAAAGCTATAACGATGCACATATACACTGACTCTTAGATGTTTTTTGTTGCAACATACAAATGTGCAAATAGTACACTTTATTACTTATTAATTATTGTATTCTGTATTTGGACTTCTCCACTATAACTGTTTCTCACTTCCTCCCATGCAACATACTACAACTACGAGCTCCAGGTAGCCTAGCTTACCTAGGCTACCTAAGATAGATGTGTAAAGGCCGGTTATTTCCTCTACATCGCCGCCGCTCTGATTTCCCATCACCATGCACAAGACAAAAGATGACATTTGCAGGTCATTGTACTAAAACATAATCTTAAAGGGTGTCAATGAAAATTAAATGGTTTTACATTTTACTATGCTCAAATGGTTCTAAAACCATACTGTCTGTAGTAGTATCCCAAACCGGTTTTAGAATGGATATTGAACTTCATTATGTCTCTGTATAGCACTGTTTCTTGATCCAGGTTAACATTCATACTGTAATCAATCGAAACTGACCAATCAGCCTTGATCTGGCTTATAACTAGGATGTTACCGTCATTGGTACATCAGCCCACTGTATCTGTTTGCGTGTGTGTCTGTGTGTGTCCATGGTTGAGTGTGTGCCAGTTTGTTTGGGTTGGGAGGCTGTGGGTAACGTTGTCCTGTTCAATGTTCTGTTTCTGTAAAGCACTTTGCGTTGCTCTGCATGAAAAGTGCTATAAAAATAAATAAAGTGTGAGTTTGAGTTTGAATCAAATATGTGTTCCCCGGCTCCAGTCTTTGCGTGCCACCCAGAAACGCAGTCTCAGTTAGTGAGTGCCACCTCGGCGGTGGAGCGCGCAGCTTTTGTCACCCGTCACTGGTTGTGGAGCACTCGGCCTGCGGCCCTCACCCAGTACACTGCCTCAGAAGAGCTGCGCTATCTGGTGAAGAAGATGGGTGGCTTCCTGCAGCTACTCATACAGGTTTGCACACACCTGCCTGGCACTGCCATTTTTAAATGGCGTAAGAAGATATTGGGGGTCAAATTTCCAGCACCACTGGCTTTAAATATGATTAGAACCACGTCTTGTATAGTGATCATAGACTGTATATAAAAATGGACACCGCATTCGTTTTGATGTCCGTGCCTACTTCTGGGTTGGTATGGGCCTCAGGCTGACGGAGCCTTGTCCTAGAAAACCGAGCGTTATGGGAATTCCAAAGCAAATATTCCAATCTTAGCAGCCTGTTTTAACCTATTGAAAGATCTTTCCGAATTGATTTTTTAATGTACATTGCCGGGATAATTATCGGTTAATTGTGTGATGGGCTCATAATTTCACAAACGCGTCAGATTTGGCGTTAATTTTTTTAATTTCAGCTAGCATAGGATACCATTAATTCTGACTCTGTCGTTGGCGCCCCTAGCGGACAGTACCACCGAAAGGAGTCGCGTGTGGGGTGTCTCTCTCATATACTGTATAGCTCTTTCTATCTCTCCTTGTACCGAATATACGTGTACTTTCAACAATAGCAGCGCAGTTGGCGGCACAACCCAAGTTCGATCAAAGCAATGGGATGACGCCCTGAACACTGCATCTACTTTATTTACAGTCTATGATAGTGATGCAATTATTAGTTGACTAATGGCTAACTAATGGATTATAACCTTGAATCACCGACTAATTCAATAAACAACAAGAAATTTGATAACTGTTATTGTCAGCAGTTTTGCGCTGACACTACACTCAAGGAAACTGTTCTTGCGGCGTGAGAACACTGTTCGCTCTGCGCCACGTTCAGGGTTGTGAATCGGAGATCTCCTCCATGGTGAGAGAGGCCCAGCGTAAGACCTCCCAGACCCTGGACGCTGCATTGAGGACCATCGGCCAGCTGGCAGCGCTCACTGGCATGGAGCTCAACCCTACCCAAGCTAGCAATCACGCTAGTGCCAAGGTGATGCACATGTACTCACTGTAGCATTGGAATGATAAATCAATGAATCAATTACAAAACAAAAAACACGACAGATAATGTGTATGTACACAGTAAATGTTGCAGTGTTAAACCAACACTTGTCGAGTTAAATTTAACACTCAGACACAGTGTTAAATTTATTTGGTACTTATCAAATTAACTCTTTCCATAGTGTTTAAATCCTTAAAATTAAGTTGAAATTGAGTAAAAAATGAACACTGGCTAACACTGTACAGCACCGCGGCCATGTCCGTGAAGGGACGGGCGTCTGCATCTGAGTGGACGAATGCCGCGAGGGTCTGCCACACGACGAGTCGGCAGAGCCACTGTGACCCAAACCCCTGGGCTCGGTCCATGCTAAGGGTCAGGTGCCACATGAGTTACAATGCAATGAAAATGGCGGTCGAGGTGGGCGGGGCTTTGTAGAGTCTAATTCACATAGCTCCTTGTAACTCTGCAAATTAACACCAACACTAGTACATATTCAACTCTCTCAGTTGATGTAATAACTTTGAAAGAGTCAATGAACTTTGACACTGCATATTTAACACTGCAAAATGTACTGTGTATGTATGTGCAAAATACTTGCCTTTTGAGGTGATGAGATCTTGTTAAAATGTTGATTATTTTCTTGTAGTCTTCCACCACGGCGTGTCTGCTTGAAGGAACCAATAAGGGTGTCGTGTCGCTGTTGGAGGCAGGGATTCGCCTCACCAAGGAGATGCTGAGGGACGCCCAGTTGGCCTACCCAAAGAGCCCTGTGAGGAAACACTCTTCATACAACATCCAAATACACTGAAGAGTTGATGCATACATATCTTGCCTGCACTCTTTTTAAGAACATGAAAATGCTATCAGCTAGATAATAGAATAAACCTGATAGATGGATTATGGGAATTGGATTCTGAAATGATGCAGTAATAGGAGCCTGGATGCCCTGTCTTTTGCCAATGTTCTTTTCATTTGGAACAGCAGAATTTGTCATGGAACCTTTAGACACTCAAATAATACTGAAATACATGATGCAATAATACTGAAATACACACAATACTGAAATTAATTTTCTTTCAAATCACCTGATATTAATGTCAGTGTAACAGTCACGACTGCAAAAGGACTAAACTTATTAGCCTTTACAACTCACTTCAGAACTATACACAACCCGAACACCACCATCATGGTGACAAGTGCTCATGCGAAAATGATGAAAACGTGACTGTGAAAGCTGTCACTCAGTCATACGACATGATTAACTGTTTATATTTTTTACTTTGAAATTATTTTGTGTATGTATGTGTCATATTCTTTTTTTATTGATTCATAATTTCACCTTGCTCAGGCTCTCCAGAGCATCAAATCCCAAATGGTCGACCTGTCCTGCTGTCTCCAAAAGTACATCCACTCTCTAGTTGAGGTAAGTCACCTACTCTGCCTTCTGTTGATCAGAAGCAAAAGATAACCGGTAATGTTTGGTGCATATGTGGGTTGATCATGGGTTCACTCTGCAGAGCCTTGAATGGAAAGTAAATGAATGATGTTTGTAGAGCTGCAACTGATTAATCAATGATAATCGATTATTTAATGAATCGGCAACTAATTTGATAATCGATTAATCGACAGTCATTAATCATTTCCTTCTTTGGCCACCCCTCCACTCAAAGGTGTTGAATATGTTGTTCAATGTTTGCTACTTTGCCATATCAATAACGTTTCAGGTTAATAAACCTTCAGATTTTGCGCAGCAGCTCAGTCTGTTAAGGGTGAATGCACTAGAAAGCTCACATATGCCATGATGGCGCAGAGAATCGTGGGTTTGCTCTCCTTACTGACAGATTTGCTGCATGTCTCCTTTCCATTTTTCACCCCTTTTCCTGCTAATTTTGTTTAACGCTGAAAATAGTACGAAAGGGGGAAGAAATAAATAATCGTTCCGATTTCAAAGGGAAAATTAACCGATTAATCGTCAGTAAAAATGGCTGATTAATCGATGATCGAAATAATCGTTAGTTGCAGCTCTAGATGTTCGAGTGAAAGTCTGGCTTCTATCTTCATGTGCGTCCAGGGAAGAGATCAGTGTACAGACCGGGGGGAGGAGGAGCAGGTCCTGGTGTCTGCACTCCAGCGGCTTAGGTTGGAGGCCGGCCGACTTTTTAACATCAACCACACCATCTCCCAACTACACGAGTGCCTGGCCCGTGCCCTGCAAGGTACTACCCCCGCTGTGCCCACATACGGTGGGGATGCCCACATCGGGCTGCAGAAGTAGCGCACCAGCCGTGCAACTATTAAGCCCTGGTTCCACTGCAGCCATAGGGAGCTGGACTGTTTGGGACTATCCGTTTAAATTGTGTCTCCACGACGCCAGCACCATGGAACCAAATTTTTCGTGCCTGCTCGAGAGGTAGTCCTAGGCGTCCCGTCCGCGTCACTCGCGGCCCATTGGTTGTTAGGCCACTGATTGGTCAGCCACTGCTTCAAACTGATTGGGTGAGGCAAGGGCACGCCATTTGGCGCGCCTCTGATTGGTCCGCTACTGCCGATCGCTGATTCGTTGACTTACTTACTTTTATGAAATTGAATCTGCAACAAATTGAATAATTGATAATTGTCAAGCAATTGAATCATTGTTATTGTGAGCAGCTTTGTGCTGGCGCTACCCCCACACATTGACATTGGTATTGAATTATCGATTAATAATTTCTTTCCATATAAAATATTAAATGGACATAATCAATGAAGCAAACATCAAGATAGTATGGTATACATTCATTTTAATGACTTGTAAGTAACTTTTTTGTTAACTTTTTTGGTTAGGAAGAATCAAATGTGACTATTTCAAATGACAAGATTGATCTCTTGTCATCGCTGCTAACTGTGAAAAATCTCCAACAAATGAATCGTTAGTATGACCGTAATTATTTACCATAGTGCTGTACGATTTTCGATTTGTTTCTGATTTCTTGAAGAAAAAGGACAAAATATATCAAAACTAGAAGTTTCATATTCCAAACTTTGCAAATGGTGTCCATTTTTGGAATTAAGTGGAGATATCTCACCCTTTGGCTTAGGATTAATACAATTATCATTTTTTATACATTTTATTCACCCATACAACTTGATAACAGACCAGCAAAGTCATTATCAATGTTAAAAAGGAAATATGATTTGACGATTTCACTTTTTCCAAAATCCTCTGAACAAAATAATCCAATTTCTATTTCAAATCGATTTTTTTGCACAGCCCTAATTGACCATATAACACATTCTGTTTCACCTCATCCTATGCAACATGGCAGCAATAAGATGGGGGCACACCATTTTCGGAGGTGTGTTTAACTTGACCAATCACGACAAACACGGATGGTCACATAAGTGATGTCAGCTACCTAGCCTTTTGTTGTAGCCTCCGGCTAACTGTACTTTCTAGAGGTGCACCGATCCTCAGATCGGTGATTGGGGTCCGATCAGACTTTTCCAAAGATCGGGACTCGTGATTTTGTCCCAATTAGGATCGGTAAATGAGTCGGGGAGCGCTCCGCTCTGGAGAGTGGATGATGGTGCGCTCTGCCAGCAGCATTTGCTGCTGCTGTGGGATGATACTCATACTGTGTAGAGCATTATAATGTTCTGCTCCACTGATATGTTATTATTTAGGGTTATCGATAAGAACATGACCAGAATAAAGTTCTGCTCTAGTGATATCACAAGTAAATCAGCATCAGGAATTTATCAGGAATCTGTACCGGAGATGGGGATCAGCCGATCCTTAAAATCAAAGGATCGGGATCGGATCGGGAGCAAAAAAACTTGGATCGGTGCACCCCTAGTACTTTCCAGGAAGATGACATGATTCATGCGACTGCGCAGGTCTGTCATGATTGGTAGAATTTAAACACCTGTCCTAAAATGGGCATGTGCCTTTCACCCAGCTTCGGCCTCAGGTGTTGGCATCAATTTGTATGCATGGCGTGAATCTTCAGATCAATAATTGTTGACGTCATAGCTTAGATAGCCAATTACAATACAAACAACTGAAAAATGCTTTTTGCATCACACATCCTCTCTAAGATCCAGTCTTAATGGGTTTTTTTTGGTGTCCAGGTAAAGAGACTGACCATAACGGCAACAGCACAGCCATCGTCTCAGCGGCGTGGGCTTTGGATGGGTTGGTAAATGCTCACTCCAAGGCCTCCGCCTCAGGCGTCCAGAGCTTGACGATCCCGCAGCAGGAGCTGCACTCTGCCTTGCAGGCTCTGGCTGCTGCACTGCAGTCCACCCCGTCCGACTCCAGGCAGTCAAACGGATCCGCTCATGATAGCAGCACAAGCAGTTCGACTGACCATGGGCGAGCTCTCTCGAAACCTATCGCTCGGGGGAAACTCGGTCTGTGGTCAGAGTCTGACCGTACTCCTCACTGGGTATGATAGTAAAGACACGAAAAGATGCTTACGCTTCTTTGACTTGGTCACCACTGGCTGTGTTGGCACTTCCAGCTACGTAAAATATTGCTAAGCTTCACTTGCGGTGCATTTATGTAATATATTTGTGTGTATGCATCTTGTTACATTGAATCCTCAGCAGAGGTGTAGCATATCTTGAAGGGACATTGGGGGTTCTACCAACATTAACATTGATTTTTTTTTTTTGGCAAGCAATGTTGACACTTAAAAGCACACCTTAAAATAAGACTTGAGATCTCCACACACACACAAAAAAGAACTTGTACATCGTGGCCAGGGGTAGAGATGTCATGATTAGAGGATCATTGTTAAATCGTGATTAAAAATGTGTCGTCGTACAGTCTTTAACTAATCAGAATGTTCAGAATCATTGACCATTGATCGATCAGCTCCAGGGATGCAGTTGCAGAATGAATTTAGCCAATGTATTGTTAAAAAGAACTAAACTACCTCCAAACTGACCCCTTTTTATTCATTAGAGTAGTACAGTTTGCTGAAAAAAGTAATCGTAAATCGTGATTACTTGTAAATATTGCTACATTCTGTACCAATTAATTGTGATTAATTGTAAAACGTGACGTCCCTCATATGGTCTGCACATCTTTTTCTAATAATAATGCCATATATACATTGTCTTTTGTTAAAATTATTTTTTTTTCCTTTGAAAGTTGTTGGTTCACAAAGTCTGTCTAATCGCACTGTTGAGTGGTAATGCTAACATGTCACAAGAAAATCTATCACTTAAAGCTGCAAGACAAGCAATGACCTTACCTTGCACAGCACCCTTGTGTGACTGACGGTGCCCTCTAAATAAATTGGCCACCATGATGATAGATTTGGAATCAAATTGGCGAGTGTTAGAACAGGAATGTAAATGTTTTTGTCTTTTTGACATCTATATAATTGACAATGTCGTGTATGGATGTGTGTGAACATGGCCCGACTGTACAGAACTTTGAATTTCCGTAATCACCGCTTGGCACTAATTGCAATTTTTTAAAAATGGTTGCTACATTAACACAAAGTTATAAAGTTTAAAATAAGCAATGTTGCAATAAAATTGCAATATCGCTTGGACTCCAGAATTGAAGTCATGTGGGACGTCATTGCAAATTGAATGTTTGCGTAGTAATCATTCCAAACGGAATTTTTTTTTTTTTTTTTTTCAAGAAAATGACTCATTCATACCACTGTATATTTATTTAACACAATGTCTTTATCCGTATTCTGTATTGGTGGATGGAATTATTAAATGTTTGAACTGCACACTTGATTTTACTTCATTTGAGCGGTATTTTAGCTGTGATCATTCTACTGCAAAATTCGTGGGTGCATAAATGTTTTTCCACTGAACTTTGATATCAGATATCTAAAGCCTCCCCACATTGTAGATCATTTTGCACATCTTACATGAAGTGGACGCGTGGCACCTACGGGTTATTTTGTAGATATGGTCGTTTCGAACCTGACCGCTAGATGTCGCTTAAGATGAACTTGAGCCGCTTCACAGCGCTGAACTCTGGCTGCGTCGGACTTGAGATGACTCACCATTTTTGGCACCTGAATTGCACATTCGGAGTGGTATGGTATTTCAAATCCATCCATATTTAATATAGTTAAATATAAAAGGTGTCCAACTATACATTTGACAAAAATACCAGCATGCCATCTCGTTATAGCATAGGCATATATAATACACCGTTTAAATGGGCTCCGACGATCAGAGCAATGTGAAGGTAAAGTAATCCCATACTGAACTTCTGTAATTTAGTAATGTGTTAACAATTTAGAGATTCAATTAGAAATATACCTGCCTATACTAGCGTCGTGTTTTGAATTACTTGCTGTATTTTCAGTGAATCCTGGCAGGACTACTGAAAAGTAGCTTAATTCAGTGAAATAAACTTATTCTTATTAGTTGAGAGATAAATAAAGGTTAACTCGGTTAAACAAAGATTACCTTACGTCTTAATGCTTAAAGTTTAATCACATACTAATAGTGCTCGTTACTGATTAGATGAGGGATGAGAATCATGGTTTACTAATGCTTAGCAGAATGTTTAACCACATGGTTAATAGTAATATGCACTCATTAGCTGACAGCTAGTAAAGAATGGTTAACTCATGATTTCAAGATGTTACTTGATGTAAAAAAAATGTTTAACAAAAAAAAGTAACCGACAAATGAAACCGATACTAACTTCTCACATAAAACACACATTATAAAATCAATCACAGTAAAGCAACCACTAAAACAACTAAATCAACAAATGACAAGAGGTTTAAATAAAATGTTTTATTTTTTAAAATAAATGCTTTTTTTACAGTTTGAGCACAGCAAGGCCATGCAGTGCTGTGGTGAACACAGCCATAGACATGACAATGAGCCAGAACCGATGTCGACGAGTCTGTCTCTAAAGCGGGAGTTTAAGCAACACCAAAAAGCTTACGCACCAAGGCCTCAGCGGTCGTAGCTGGCACGCATCTTTTGTAGGAAAGTTGACCGCGGGCATACATCGGAATAACAGCTATTCCGAAAAAGGCTTTTGTCAAAGGCCACAAGAATGGAACATGATAGAAACTTTTCAGGAAAATGCTATTGCATTTTTGCCATCAGTAATCTTTGAAAAAAAAAATCTGCAATCATGTACCATATATTAGACATAAAGATGAAATATATAGACATTAAGATTAAAAGATACAATCTTAAACTTGGGGGAAAAAAAATATATATATATATGTTTCTAGCAAGTTCCATTGACG